>CABHPQ010155009.1:46933-64532 GCA_902168405.1 Peromyscus aztecus
TTATCTCTTTCTGTGTGTGTGTGTGTGAGAGAGAGAGAGAGAGAGAGAGAGAGAGAGAGAGAGACCTTAGAAATATTGTAGCATGAATCTTAAAAGTGCTTATTAATAAAATCAAACCTCAGCCAGGTATTGGGTTGAACACTGGAAGATCAGAGAGACAGAAGGAACCGCAGCTAACCTCACCTGGCAAACCTCTCAGCTGGTCTTGCTTCCTCAGAGTGGAAGCCTCTATGTCCTCATATCCGAATGACTCTCAGCTGAACTGCTGCTAGAAGCCTGAATGCTTAACCAGCCCAAATTCTTCTCCAGGCCAAATGCCTACCCAGGCCAAATGCCTCGAGTTTCTTCATGCCTTATATACCTTTCTGCTCTCTACCACCACTCCCTGGGATTAAAGGCTGGTTTACTGGGATTAAAGGCGTGTGTCACCACGCCTGGCCATTTCCAATGTGGCCTTGAACTCACAGAGATCCAGAGGGATTTCTGTCTCTGGAATGCTAGGATTAAAGGCGTATGCTACCACTGCCTATCCTCATGTTTAATATTGTAGCTGTTCTGTCTCTGACCCCAGATAAGTTTATTAAGGTACACAATATTTTGGGGAACACAATACCACCACAAAATATGTCTCAGTTCAAGGCAAATCCAGTCAAACTCATAATGAAGTGTATCCACTCTATGACCAATGTATATTGTAGATATTTTTGGATAAACTGAGTACTAGTCTAATTCAGACAATTTGATCTTTTCCACAAGATTTTTCTTAGATAAATTTAATTGTGAATGGTCACATGCAATATCATATGTCAATCATTTATGTTTAGAATTTTTACATGATATTTGCATTATATGTTTCAAATTTTGCTGGTGATTATACACGTTTTAAGTAATAATTTATTCCTTTTTCAATACAAAATTTTCTATTTTATTTCTAGTAATATTTTCATATCCTGTTTTGGCATTAATAGATATCAAATAAGTTATTTACTGTTTGCATTGTATATACCTTTTCTTAATTTTGCATTTGAATATCTGTATCATATGCTTATGGTGAATGCAGTAGATGTGATATTTTCTGTACAGTTAGAATAATGGCTTGAGGACTAAATTAAAATCCAAATGGCTCTTTTTTATTTTTTTTAGTTTTTTGAGACAGGGTTTCTCTGTGTAGTTTTGGTGCCTGTCCTGGATCTCACTCTTGCTCTGCAGACTAGGGTGGCCTCGAACTCACAGAGATCTGCATTAGCTCTGCCTCCCAAGTGCTGGGATTAAAGGTGTGAGCCACTGCTGCCCTGCCCAAATGGCTCTAAACAAGACTCAAATTATATAGAAGTACATCAATACATTTTGAGCCTTCCTACTTTAAATTGCAATGCAGCATAAACCAATGTTTTCACTATAGAAAAAATTTCCTGACATACTGTCAGATAAACCAAATGATACATATAAAAAGCTATAGACCAAATCTTGCTAAATGAAAATCATGATTCTGCACATCAAGAGCTCTATGGAACATAGTGATGATAGATGACCAGTGCAGTCCAGAGTGATGACATCAGATTAATTGATTGAAACCAACAAACTGTCCGTAGGTCTAGTTATTTTATTCCTCATTCCAAATAATCTTCTAAAACATTCCATGAAGCAGAATTCGCACACAAAATCAGCAGGAAAGAAGAACAACAATGGCACATATTTATTTCTTTTCCTAGAGGTCTCCTTCCATCAAGTTCTACTTGAGGTCATGATCTACACATAGCTAATTTTGGCCAGGAGAGAAGGAATAATTAATGGTGGAAGGTAGACAAAATGAGAGTACTTGTAGGGTCCATGTTTTTTTTTTTAAATATAAAGCAAAATAACAATAAACCATTTTGTGCTCCTTCTTGAAAGAGGGCTATATCTTGATTTCTTCACACTTTCATTATGAAACTTATATTTAAGTTATGTTTTCCTTGTATTACAAAATGATGCAACTAAGAATGTTGTATGTATGTATGTATGAACGTGTGTGTGTGTGTGTGTGTGTGTGTGTGTGTGTGTTTCTTAGCTATTTTACATGTAAGAATGGACAAGGCTAGCTATACCATCCTGAACTTGTAATCTCCTCTGTATTAAAAAGCAAAAACATTTTAGTCTAGTCTTGGATGAGAGGAATGGCCCAAGAGATGGCAAGGAAAATATTTCAGCTTCTTCAATAACAAAGGTAAAGGAAAAGGAAATGAGTAGTTGAAAGGGGAATCACCACCAGAAATTCTTGTAAAATGCAGAAGGAAATGAATATCACGGGCAATACCCAAGGTGTGTATGAACCTATAAGAGAAGTCTTGGATTGTGAGCATGATGGCCTCAGGATATTAAAGAGGATGGAAGCACTAAGCAGGTATTGCAGAACACATTTCTCACTGCTATCTTTCATTGATGTACTTCTTAATTTTTGTAAGCATGGGATATCTTGTATATTCCAACCATGTACACAAACAAAAGGCTAGACAGATGTAGCTGAAAGTTTTTCTGTACCTGCCCGATGTCTGTCAACTCACGATCCCATAGCCACTCAGACCCAAATGAACACACAGAGGCTTATATTAATGATGAACTGTATGTCCTACTGGCTCAGGCTTCTCGCTAGCTAGATCCTACATCTTAAATTAATCCATTTCTAAAAATCCATGCTTTGCCATGTGGCTTGTGGCTTACTGGTATCTTTACATCTTGGCTCTCATGGCAGCAGCTGGCAGCATCTCCCCTGTTCTGCCTTTCTCCTTCCTCCTCTCTAGTTAGAATGTCCTGCCTAACCCTATTCTGCCTCACCATTGGCCAAACAGCTTTATTTATCAACCAATCAGAGCAACATATTTTCACAGCACACAGAAAGACATCCCCCATCAGATAGAATAAGAGGCTGACATAGCATGGACTGTACTATTGTTGGGGAAAACAAAACATAAATAACAAAATGGTCCATAATTTCTATTTTTTTTAAAGATTTATTTATTTATTATGTTTACAGTGTTCTGCCTGCATGTGTTCCTGCAAGCCAGAAGAGGGCACCAGGTCTCATTACAGATGGTTGTGAGCCACCATCTGGTTGCTGGGAGTTGAACTCAGGACCTCTGGAAGAACAGTCAGTGCTCTTAACCTCTGAGCCATCCCTCCAGCCCCATGGTCCATAATTTCTAGATCCAAGCTTGCCTATGCCTTGGGGCCTCCTGTGACTGTGTGTGCCTCCTGTGAGTACTTACTTGAAATTTTTGAGACATTTCATAAGAAGAAAAAGGAATAGAAAGGGAGTGTTTTAGAAGAACATTCTAGCAATCGGGGTTGACTACCATATATAGATAAAGGTGAATAAAATCCAGTGGTTGACTCAGTCAAAAACAATTATTTCACACAAAGAGTAGTTGTCTCTCAGAAGATATCCTCCACTTACCATACTAGGCAAAGGTATAAAACAGTAAAAGAGCAAAGAGGCACCTTTCTGCGACCCGTTCTTCACAGGCTTATGTGAGAAACAGTGTGAGGAAGAAGTGTTATAATTTTTTATCAGCAAATATATCTGGAAATCAGAGCTCATATAGATGAAGAGATCTTGCTGTGTCCTCACCTCTACAATATTCTTCTATGTCATAGTCCTCTAGGATCAACTGTGCACAAAATTGCTGCCTCATTCTTTCCTCCACCCATAAGTTAGAAGACCACCAGAAAATACTCATTTCCAATGTGCCTCTCCATAAATCTTGATCACAGAAGACTGTTTATTGTTTTATTCATCTGTCTCAATCCTCTGTAGCAGTTTCTTTGTACAAATACAGCCATAGAAAATGTGTGGGAAAGCTGTGACAACACAGATCCATTCCAGTATGTTTTCCCCACCTTTTAATGATTAGTTTTATAAGTCATTTCTAAGGTTAAATAAACAATATGTGTTATCTCTGAAGAAATGCTAACAGGAAAATTCTGGGACATCTGGGGTACTTACTGTTTTATCAAGCAATAAAATCATATTGTAAAATGTCTCTCCATGCAAGTGATTAATACCACACGATGTAGGTTCATTGAAACCTAGATTTATTATCTCCTCTAAAACATCATGGCAAAGTAATTACATGCTTTGTAGTCCCCACAGTCCTCTTTAAAGTGAAGAAGATGGTAGCTTGGGGTTTGCAATGTTTCCATAGGATTGGGTAAAAAAGCAATGAAAAGAACTGAGCATGGTACTCGAGTATAGTACACTTTTATCAGTGTTGCCTGCGGATGATTTCTTTCAGTATCATCAAGATCATAGTCATCATTTCCAAGGCAAAAATTGCATTGAAAATGAGTACTGCATTTACAGTAAAGATGTGTGTACAAGGAAACTAGTTAAACAAGGAATAGAAAGAGCGGATTTTTGTCTTCGAGAGATAATACCTCACATTTACACAAGGCCCCAGGATCCAATACAGTCATAGGGGAAATGAACTTGGAATTCAAGGTAGTAAATAACAAAAGTAATTTCTCTGGGATATATTTTGTGTTTCTCATAGCTATATAATTAAAAATGGCATCAAATCCAATGCAATTTTCAAGTGGAGAATTATAAGTTTACTTGACACTAGAAGTGAAAAGAATCATAATTTGAAAAACAGGGCATTGTCATGGAATGCTCTAAATGATAACGCAGTATAATTTTTCTAGGTTGTCTAATTATATAAAGGTCTGATTTTAGTAATTGCATTCTTGTATAAGCTCTTTAAATCTCTGGTCTTTTAACCACATATTGAATGAAAACATCACTTCAGAAAGGGAGGATAACAAAGCAGCCCTTATTTATGATACTCTATTGCTTCAAACACTAGGAAAAAGAAAGGACAGTTTCCCATTTTCCTATAGACAATCAGTAAATGTTTCAGTGAAATGCCTATACTTAAATTGTGTTTTAATTTGTTTCGATGCCTATTTGTATTCTAATGAGAGAGAAAGGAAAGGTATAGATATGTAGAAACTAAGTTTAAAAATGAAAGTGGAATTAGACGTGCGTGAGGTAACTCCAAAATCTATGATAGTACACTCAGAAGGAATCTTCTGCCAGTAAAAATACAGAATAAAAGATTTCTACTGAGACCAAAGTTTCCAGTTAAAATTATTTTTAAGATTTGTTGCTTAAGGTTTTTCCTGCCTGGCCCACGGTCAGGATAAATCTCTTTCACCTGCCAGTCCCACAGCCGCTCAGACCCAACCAAGTAAACACAGAGACTTACATTGCTTACAAACTGTATGGCCGTGGCAGGCTTCTTGCTAACTGTCCTTATATCTTATATCAATCCATTTCTATAAATCTATACCTTGCCACATGGCTTGTGGCTTACCGGCATCTTTACAAGCTGCTTGTCCTGGTGGCGGCTGGCAGAGACTCCCTCTGCCTTCCTGTTCTTTTTATTCTCTCTGTTAGTCCCACCTACACTTCCTGCCTAGCCACAGGCCAATCAGTGTTTTATTAGCAACACATTTGCCATACAGAACATCCCACAGCAAAGATTATAATATAATTACATAATTTCCTACTTCTCTTTACTACCACCAAACACTCCCATGTGCCTCTGCATTCCTAAATACATAAATACAACATTCTCAGTCTATATAATGTTACTTTAATACACATACACACACACACACATACACACATACACACACACACACACACATACACACATATATATATATATATATATATATATATATATTCGGGCTGATGATTTGGTGATGCTCTTTGTGTTGGACACTATGTCTCTTGCTCCTAACATACCTCAATTGCCAGTTTTGTTTTGAGGACATGTTAATATTTACACATTTATGCCTGTGTTTTTCTGCCATGTTGAAACTGTCAGCAGTCTATGCACAAATTTCAATGAACAAATATATGTATTACAAGGACTACTGAGTTTTAGTAAATAATCATCATACAAAAGAGTAATGACACTTGACAATCAGAGAAATAAATGTCTTAGGCACAGCCAGACATCAGGTACTCTACAGAATGCCCTATTAAAGATGGTATAGAGTCCCCATGAGTGCTTGTTGTTAATCCTTATCAAACCTCTATGCAGGGTATCTGAACTACCTGTGTAAAATATGGCTCCAAAGTTATAAAGGCCTGGATTTGGGGCTGGAGTGGCCTTCATAAAAAGGTTAGAAATACAATTTATAAGCCAATACTCTAGTAACTACCAACAAAATTTGCTAGCCTTTTAAATGCACTGGTACAGCTGATCAAAATTTCTTAGGAACATTCCCACAATCCCATGTTGATAAGTTTATCTTAGCATTCCAGTTCAGTTAATTTTGCTGGCTCCTTCTTGATTCATGATGTGTAGTGAGCACCTAGAGACGGCATCTTTCACTTCTCCAGACTTCGTTCTAAACACAGTTAGTTGAGTATGCAGCCTGCTTCTCCATGGGGTTGAACCAGGGCAACAAGGATGCATCTGACGCTTGAGGTGAGTGACATGAGAGAAGAACTTTGTCATTCAAGAACTCTGTCAACTTCTCATGTCCTCAGGGAGAACCTTGTACAGAATGCATCCTTTCTCAAGGATTTAAGTTTCCATCCAGCACAATTTCTCATTAGCCTGAACAAATTACTTTAGTACTTCTAAAATACCACTCTAGTGGGAATGAATTATCTTTCTTCCTTTGTTTCTTTTCCACCTTCCTTCACATAATTCTGCCCTCAATTAACCCCACCTCCAGTGTTGTGTTTACATTGTTACAGTTTCTGTTTAACTTGTTCACGACAGTGGCCATAAGCAAAGATAGCTGCTCTCTAAGGAGCGCTGACAGGAGATTGGTAATATTGAGCATGTACCTGGTGAAACCTAATGCCGAGTAAATTGAGATAAAGCCAGATTGTATAAAACAGAAAGAACTTACAGCTCAGAGGTCCCAGAGTACTTTAAGGTGTCAAGTGGGGGGCCAGTGGCCAATGCAACATCACGAAGGTGGAGCTCAACAACTGAATAGAGAGCGGGAAAGATAAAAAGGGACTAAAAACAAAAATGGAAATCTTAGGAGCTACCTTCTGTTTTCCCACTAGTGCTGTGCACAGGAAGTTTCAAGAGACCTCATGATGATAAGCATTTATTTTCATGACAAGTTCTGCTCTGTGTGGTTTTTATATAGACAGCAGCTGTGAGAACTATTGAAAAATGGGTCTGTGAAGTTTTTGAAGAAGGCTATCACAACCTCATAGTGACTAACGAAGGCAAAAGTGATAAGATATTACTATGAGTCAAAAACATTTTTTGACCCTAGACACGGAACACAGTAGAGGAACTATATGAAGCTAGTTAACGACACATGTATAATGCAATAAATCCACAGGAGTCTGGATAAGCCGTATTCGGGAAATGTATTAGGGTAAATTGAGGAAATACACTCACCAATACAGAACTGGGTAGACAGCTGAAGTCGTCCTCTGATCTGACCAGGAGCGAATCCACCTAGCAGTTCTATCACACCAGGAAGCTTGCCACATGGAGAAGGGACTCATGACTCTACTCCCTTTCCTTTTAAGAGGTCACATATAACATCAAGAAGGACCACTTCCTTCGAGCCCGGTAGCCCAAGGTCATGAGCAGAGTAAATAAAATACCACTACACATGTGTGTGCACAGACATACCTGTAAACAAACACAGTCCACATTTGCAAAGTTGTCATGCAATTAATATTGAAATGTATTTTCTGTATCGTTTTCCTTCTTGATTTTCTAAAAATGTGGATATTGCACTCCTTGATGTATTCCCACAGATTACTGATAAATAAGCATATAACCCTAGCAGATATCTAATTAGCTTTGACTCACCAACTTCATCTTCATATCTAATTCTCTAGCCAGACATAGACTCTTCACATTAATTATATAGCAAGCATTCATTTATATTGTGTCTTTCTCTTTCTTCACTCATTTGTCATTCAGTGTGTGCATAGCAGAGCCACTAGATACACCCATAATTATTTTGTATATAAATATTTTTCTAAGTCATATTTAGGAGATCACACTTTGGCTTTACTAATGTAAAGCTTTCCTTCCCTAGGTATGGAGCTTGATTGCTCTTCCTCTGACCTGCTACTGTGGACCCTTTGTTCAAATAGGATGCTATGTCTGTAGATTTCATTATCATTTATAGGACATGATGTTCTACAACATTAATAGTCATCTAAAACCAACCCAAAGTCTCTCATTTTTTTCATCATTCCAGGTGAATACTTAACTAAGAGGGAGGCTTAGTAGAAAGTAGGGATTCCCTAATAACTGCTATTGATCCTTTCAGTAGAGGGGCTAATGTTTCCACTTCATGTAGCCTTGCACTTGAATGCACAAGATACCTTCTCTTCCAGGAGTTTTTGCTTGTTTGTTTTGTCTTGTTTTTAAATCTAGTCCTCTCTTATTGACATGAGTTGTCAGAGATGGTGGAATGTTGTAATAATTCTGACACTGCCTGTTTTCTCACCGAAAGTTTTGTGAAGCCATCCTGCAGGTGGCTTGCTGCTTCAATGATAGTCTTATGCTATATATTATCCAAGGTTTGTTATTTACGGTGAGATGCACTCATACTATTGTGATAATGTTACAAAGATGATGTATGTTTAGGTAACAGTTTCAGCTTTACTATTGAATCATAAAATATTCACACTATATGATAAATTCGATGACAGTGTATCACAGAGGAATTGATGGCCATGGTATATTTAAAATAATCAAATTAAGTTGCTCAATTTTTTGTTCAAAAATAGTCCATAAAATTAAGTCAGTATACATTAAATGCACCCCCCCCCACGAGGAAGTCATTGCCATTTTTTAACAGAAAGAGTTTTAAATGTAATGACTTTTCTTTTTTTTAATGTGTATCAGCCTATATTAGCCATTAAGTTTTATATTTTTGAGTATAATTTTGAAGGAGTTTTTCTTCTGAAAATATAACCCAACTTTTTCTTGTAATGTTCATTTTTGTTTGAAACATTGGATGTAAATTTCTTTAAAAATTATTGTTTCACGTCAGGCGGTGGTGGCACATGCCTTTAATCCTAGCACTGGGGAAGCAGAGTCAGGTGGATATCTATGAGTTTGCGGCCAGCCTGGGCTACCAAGTGAGCTCCAGGAAAGGTGCAAAGCTACACAGAGAAACCCTGTCTTGAAAAACCAAAAAAAAACCACAATTGTTGTTTCAGGCTGGGAACATAGATAATATAGCTGATTGTTTGTATAACATGCATGGAGTTCTGGGTTCAGTTCTTAGCACTGTATAAATCAGGATTGGTGGCACATGCCTGTAATCTCAGTACTTGGGTAATGGAAGCAAGAGTATTGTGAGTTCAAGACAATGCTTTCATATATAGCAAATCTGTGGTCATCTTAGGACATATAAGAGTCTGTCTAAAGATGTGAAAAAATTGGTTTGTATTCCATTGTACCCTAAAACACTGGGCAGTAACTGAAAGGTCATAGATAAAATGAAGCATATCAAATTTACCATAACTAAAGTATTCTCCAGTCACTGCATTAGTTATAGAATTGTATATATGTACCTTGCATAGCTTTGTCTCTTACAAAAATGAGTTATATTTATGAGTGTCAAAAACAGAGGAAACTAAACAAAAATGTGATCAGACAGTCCAATATTAGTAACATTAAACATTTATCCTAGTTTTACTCTGGGATGAGTATATTCAAAGAAACACAATTTTCATAGCAACTAATTAGTTCTATTATTTCCTATTTAAACATGTTAGCATTGAGCATATACCAAAATTGTCAGAAACTGGTAAAGCAAGTAAGTGTATAGGAATACATGACAACTCTGGCCAACTAGTACCAGACTTACTAGTGATTTATGTAACTAATGTCTAAATTAATAGATTATGTATGATATATGCAATGTTTGATGTAACAAGAAATATTAATATTTAGGAATATTTTACATATTTGCTTTGTCAGTATAGACATAAAATAATTGTGAGATACACATATATATTTTATTAATCCAAAAGAATTTTAACCTAAAAATTTAAGAAATAATATTTAATAAAACATTCATTGAAGTAGGGTTTTTTCAGTTGTTTAAACTTAAATAGTTGCTGTTTTTGCTGAGATTTTATCTGTTGACTATATTATTTTGGGGTTCCCTAAAAGAACAAAACCAGTGAAAATGTGCACGTGTACGTGTGTTTGCTTTTATTTGTTTTTCGTTTAGTATATCTGCTTTCATGATACATTCTAGGTAGTCCAACAATAGCTGCCTCACACTGAAGGGGCTCAGTTTCTGGAAGTCACTCAGTCTGCAAGGCTGGATGTCTAAGTTGTCCCAATCTGGAGCTGACGGCATAGAACATTCCTAGGCTGGGCTCAGACTAGCTGGAAGACTGACATAGTTGATTTTGATATCAGGGACAAAATGCTACAACAGCACCTTAGGTGAACTTTCCAGAAAAATGAAGTCAAGCAGGAAGAAAGTAAAGTTTCTTGGTCAGTGTCCTTTTTTCTGAACTACCACCAGAGGAGGTATTACTACCTGCATTATGTGTGTGTTTTCACTCTTCCAATAATCTGATCAAGAAAATCTTTCACGGGGTGCCCAGAAGCACATATTTTAGTTGATTCTAGTTCTAGCAATGATCACAACCAAGATTAGTATCATACAATTCCTGGAAATTTTCCTAACTGTGAATACACAGTTCTACCTATGTAAATAGGACCTTTATATAATATGGAGAAGTTATATAAAAATTGAAATCAATAATTTATTTCTCATATTCAAGTTAATCCTCTGTGTTTTCAGAAACATTATTTGTTATAGATAGATAGATAGATAGATAGATAGATAGATAGATAGATGGTAGATAAATATAGCAACAATGATACAAACAGACATGAGACACTAACATGGGAAAGCGAAAGCTTAGGAGTCTTCAACTCTAAGCAAAGAATTACAGACAATAAAGGTGTTGAAAGCAGAAGGAATAGTCATCCTCAGGGAAGAGTATACCAATTGGTTATCCAGAAATTTGATTTTAATTCATGTTCATCTAAGTGTATCACAAGTTTAGAAATACATTCAAAGAATAAATTACTATGATAGTATCATGGATCACTGCTTGTAGATTTGCATAACTGAGATTTTTCTAATATCCACCCTTCAGGTTATACATCATTAACCAGATTTTCTAATGCCAGTATGAGTCCTTAAATAGCTGTCAGACATAATCAACCTTTTGACATTGTGACAAAGAATTTTCATCTACAAAGTTCATACTTGATATCTGCTCAATTGAGTCACAGAAAATAGTTATTAAATATTTCATGATGTTTTAAGTAAGTTTACAATTTTGATTGGAGCCGTATTCATGGCTACCCCGTGGTGTGTTTGTGCCATAGGCAACTGAGTGGGCATACCTCATAACCTTTATGAACTAGACAATCTAGTTTCTGCTAATGTCTAAATTTCAGGTTGATTAATTCAGGGGAAGGAAATAACTGCCCTCTCAAAGCTGTCCTCTGACCTTCACAAGTGCACCATGGGGATCTCACATGTGTGCAAGCATTCATGTGCACACACACAAATACATACACATATAGGCTGTATTAGCACCCTCACATAGGAACATTTCTTCTAAATATTAGACAGAAAGGTATAATAATGTTCTTCAACCATATTTTGGGTTATGGCTGACAGTCTTGTAGCAGAAGCTACAATAAAAATAACATATAAAAAGTGAATTAGTCAAAGTTTTATAAGACAGAAAAGACCTTAGATATGGAGACTCTAATATCTTTGGAAAATTATCTTTAGGTACCACATGGTTCAATCTAGATAGCTAATATAAATGTTTGTGGACATGAGGATATGACTCATATTAATAGAATGAAATTGAAATTCAACCAGAAGACCTGTCAGCCCAAGTTCTTCCATCTGCTCTGAGAAGCATTTCTTTCTTTTGGGTACAGGCTGGAGTCCTGGTATATGGGGGCCTTCAAAAGAGATAAGAATGAAAATAGTGACCTTGGTAGGAGATTTCAAGTTTATATGACCCTCATTGAAGAATAATTGTTGTTTCTATGAGCAGAAAGAAGAATAGGAGATTTGAGACAAGAAGGTAAATGATGTTTGCTACTGAGGTGTGGGCAATGCCCACACCTCATGTCGAGGGACCATTTCTGGGGTTTTTCACACTAAAGTTATATTAAATAATGAATATTGCTAAAATAAAATATATGTGAAGGACAAAATGAACTATAATAAATCTGATTACAGAGTATTTCAAGACTTACCCACAAATGTGAATTAATATCATTTACATTACTTGATAAAACATGGACATCTGTGCTCACCAAAGACTTTCTCAATGGGACACTCATGGGAAGGGGAGGTAACATGTTTTAATTTATTTTTAGTTGAAATATCATAGGTGGCTCCATGTTTGCCATGATTCAGAAGAAAGTAAGTGTTTTCATGGGTAATAAAACATCAATAATGTACAGAAAGCCTCTTAGCTGCTGAAAACAAGTATATCCATGTATCTATTTATTGCACAAAAGAATCTAAACCACTCTTAGTTATGTGAAGGCAAGTTCATGAAGCTATAGAGACTTATGGTACAATGAGTAGGAACCGTGTGGCAGAAAAGGTACTCCAGAATACTGATACATTACTGAGTTGTGTGAGCCAAAGAAGGTAAATGCAAAGTATTTGAACATACACATGCTCAATACAAAACTGCTACACTTATGTTAATATACAATGGTGTTTGAAATATGATTTCACTGTTATATATTATTTATTTCATTTTCAAAGAATCAAGATAGTTTTAGTCTTTAGTAATTCTGTTTTCCATAAACAACGGTGACTTTAGGAAGATGGTTCTAAATATGCATCTTGTATCATTAAAATGAGAGGTCCTGAAGCTCTCTTCATGAGGCAGTTTAGCCATCAGATTATTTGGGAATTTTTTTCAAGTCTGAATTCCAACTAATCAAAAACGGTTTTCCTGTTCAAATATTACTCATGTCTAAAACCAAGATTGATTATGCAAAAATAATTCCATTCTATATTTTTATGCTAGATTTTCTTGCTTAAAATTTTGCAACAAAATTTGTAAGCATGTGAATTTTTCTTTCTGATTTTAAGTAGTATGTTAAGGGACACAACATCTATACTCCTAGAATCATTACTCCAAGAAAAGAATTTTATCAGGAAGCAGACTGGTGTTCTTCTCTTGGCACATTACACAGCTCGATAGAAACCTTTTTATTTTCAACTTCATCTAATCAAGTACCTTTAGATTTCTTTTAAAATTAAATTCAATTATCATGTGACATTTACCTTCATATGACTCTTTCCATCCCCTTCCTTACAATCTTAGTCAGATGAAGTTTGTTTGTGTGGCTACATTATACATTTTATATATTTCTTCTACAGTATTAGCTTTACATCTTTGAGAACAAATAAGCATTTCTTCTTGACCTCTGAATTCAAAGGCTCAGAAATGTAGTATGGAACATGGTTCTGTGGACTGATACTATGATCCCCTAAGCACTCACTGCCTTGGTTCCCTGATGTAGTAAACATATATTTGCTAGGTGTTGATTAACAATTACATGGAGAAGCTGGAGAGATGCCTCAGTGCTTAAGAGAACTTGCTATTGTGCAGGATACAGGATTAGTTCGCAGCATCTACATAGTGCTTAAAGAACACTGCAACTGCAGTTCCAGGATATTTGATTTCCTCTTCTCACTTCTGCATGCACAAGGCACACACATTTATAATTGCAGATAAGCACACGCACAAGAAATTAAATAACTCTTTTAAAGATAAACATAATACATAAATAAAAACAAAATTAGGGTGTAATGCTTGATGAAAGGGACCAAAGCAAGTTAATTACAAAATGAAAACAATAAAATAAAGTACATTAAAATGATTACAGAAACAGACTGATATTTACTTTTGTCTACATGGGAATTATCCATCTTCTACAATTTTCTAATTTAAATATTTAGAAAACTATGATGATGTCTTAATACAAGAGTGTTAAGTTTTCTTTTCCTCTTATATGTGTTTGTATGTACATAAAAACTAGAAAAGGGTATCAGTTGGCCTACTCTATTACTCTGAAACTTCTTTGCTTATTTTTCTCTGAACATGGAAAACATTTTGCTTTATCTAGACTGGCTGGTCAGGAAGTTTCAGCAACCCTCATATTTCTTCTTCCCACCCACAAGCACTGGTATTACACACATATACAACCACACCCAGTTTCTGCACATGCACTTGGGGATCCAACTTCGGTTCTTCACGCTGTACAATAAGTACATTTACCTGTTATGCTATTTTCCTTGGACCTATGTTTTCATCTTTAAGCCAGGGTTCAAGAATCAAAGGAGTGTCATGCTTTTACACTCAAATTCACAAAATGTCCAAGTTGTGTCGCTAGTAGATGTAAGCCTTGTGATTTTTATTTTATACTGGAGTTTAAAAGAGAATTAATAAAATAATTGACATTTTCTTCACAATTTGCATTATGCTTTGTATATGCCTTGGTTAATTGTGAAAAAGATGAAATTTATGTAATAAAGCATAAGAATTTTGTTATGAAAAATATATGTCAGCAGATTTGTAGGAGAAAGCACACTCTTCAAGTATGTAATACATTTACAAGTATCATATTCTCTGTGTCAAGAAACAAATTATTGATTGTAGAAAAATAAATTTCAACCCCCTGTTATTTCTTAATGCCACATTAAGGATATATTTATTCTACAAGTCTTAATGCTATCCTGTTATGAGGATAATGAGAAGGCAAGTAGTAAAACAATTTAGTATATTGTGTTAATTTGATATAGAATATATATTATATTATATGTTATTGTGATTATATTATATAGTAATATAGGATATATTAATAAGATAATATTATAATATATTACATTGTTATATTAAATACTTGTAATATGTTGATTATATATAATTATGTTATATGACATTATATGTGTTATATATTTACATATTTTTATATGTACTACATGCATATATTGTTCTTTATATATAACATGCAATCATACATAAATACATAAAATATAATGTTATAATTTTTTAATGTTAAAATATTGGTCTAATATTTTAAATAAATGTATGTGATTTTAATAAGAATGGTCCTCATAGGCTCATATGTTTGGATCCTTAGTCACCAGTGATACTCTTTGATAGGATTAAAAGCATTAGCAGATGTGACCTTGTTTGAGAAAATGTGGCTTTGAAAGTGGCCTTTGAAGATTAAAAAGACCGTGTAGGCCTACATGCTCCCTTTTTCTGCTTATGGCCTTTGAGGGTTAAAAAGCACATGCAGGCCCACATACTCCCTTTTTTCTGCTTGTGGCCTTTGAGGGTTAAAAAGTCCATGCAGGCCCACATGCTCCCTTTTTCTGATTGTGGATGAAGATGTTGCTCTCAACTACTTTTGTAGCACCATGCCTATCTGCAGACATGCTCTCTGCCATGATGATAATGGTTTAAGCCTCTTAAACTATAAGCTAACCTCCAACAAAATACATTTTTTTAAAAAATAACAGTTGCCTTGGACACAATGTTTCTTCACAGTAATAAATAGTGACTAAGAAAGAAGTTGGTAGTAGGACTGGGGTATTGCTGTGAGAGATTTGAACATGCTGTTTATTGGAGGAATATGGAAAACTTTTGGACTTTGGAGTGGAAAAGGGGTGAGATACTTTAGTCATGGCTTAATGAGCCATTCTGGTCAAAGCATGGGAGGCAGTATTGAGAATATTATGAACTATGGGTGCCAAACTTATTAATTTTCAGAGGGGAAGAAATTACTAAGTGGCTTACAGACCACTCTTGCAATATTTTGGCAAAGAATGTTACTGCTTTTGCCTCTGTCTTAAAACTCTGTCAGAGGCTAAATTGACGAGTTTTAGATTAATGGCTTTGGCAGAGGAGATTTCAAAAAAGCCTAGTATTGACTGTGTAGCATGGTTATTAATAATAATTCTTAAGCAGATCTTATAATGAAAGGAGAAAACTGGACAAAGGAACTATAAAATGTACAGTTTGAGGAGAACGGGAGCACCAGGATGTATAATGGAACTAAGTCCAGTGCTCCAGGAGAAAAGATGTTTAAGGAAAAGTCTGATGTTAAATGGAACAGAGAGTGGTGACCTGTGGCCAGACCACACCCAGCTAAGCTTCCCACAGTGGAAAGGAATTAAAGGAAAGCTTAAAATTAAGGAAACCATCAAAGACAGAGATCTGATGCAAATGTGATTGAACAAGGCAAGCAAGTTCCAGCCTCATTAAGCAGTAAAACTTGGTAGCGTTTACTACCTGTTTCTGATTTTAGAGTAAAGATTACAAGTAAGGGGTTGTAGATTCACTCCTGCAGGCTAATAAAAGCTGCTGAAGCCAGGTTTGTGTCAGGTCCCTGTATGGAGTCCCAGAGAGGCCATTGCATGAAGCTGTGAAGGTGAAGCATGGATTGTGTTGGACAGCACAGTATGTCCAAAATGGCAGAGGAGTGAGATACATGCGAAGGAGAGCTGCTAACATGCTATGGAACACAGCACAAAAGAGAGTAGTTCCTGGTAGTCAACAAAGCTGAAAGGAGTTGGAGATTTGAAGAACATTTTTTTTTTATCGGATATTGAGATGCAAAATTTGGAGTTTGCCCTGCTGATTTTTAGTCTTTAGCCTATTATTTCCTTACTATGATCCCTTTTGGAATAGTAATGTATACTGTACCATTGTACATTGGAAGGGTGAAATATCCCCAAATAACTACAATGCAAGGGAAATGATTGGAAGCAATCTTTGTCCATAAATAATTTAGAAACTTCTTTAACTTTACCTAAATCTATGATTCATTTCACAGTGCTTCCTTCTTATCTCATTTTCTAACAAGAATTAAACTCCCATGTGTTTCATAATCAGCTCATGTTCTGAATGTGTTTCCTGTTATCTTTGTATATAAGTATGTAGTTATTTCAACAGGATTATTGGAGAAAGAGTAAACAAAGACGTTTCTAGATCACCATCATTATTTGCAGGGTTGAATGGGCAAAACACATTTTTAAGATAATATTTAAAATATCTAGTAATTTATGTTAGCATACATGAAGTAGAAAGTTTGCATGTACATACTTATGTATATCTATTTACTTAGATTTATTCACTAATATTTGAATTGGGAACAAAAACATTGATGTAAGGATAGACAGAGAATTGAAGAATACTGTATAATTGTGTAGTAGAATGAAAAAAATGATACTGCTTAAATTTGGTTTTATCATGTAAAGTTTTTGTTTATCCATCTATTTGTATTGAAAGTTTTGTTGAGTATAGTAGTCTTCACTGGCATCTGTGGTCTCTTTCAGTCTGTAGAATATCTGTCCAGACTCTTCTGGCTTTTAGAGTCTCCCCTGAAAACTAATGTGTGATTCTAATAGGTCTGGCTTATATGTTACTTGGTTTTTTTCCCTTGCAGCTTTTATTTTCTTTCTTTGTTCTGTACTATAAGTGTTTCAATAATTATATGATGTGTGTGGAGGC
>CABHPQ010155010.1:666-16754 GCA_902168405.1 Peromyscus aztecus
TGAGCTTAGCTGCACTCCCAAAGGTCCTGAGTTCAATTCCCAGCAACTACATAGTGACTCACAACCATCTGTAATGCGATCTGGTGCCCTCTACTGGCATGCAGACATACAGAACACTGGATACATAATAAATAAATAAATCTCTTAAAAAAAAAAAAAAAGAAAATGAAAAAAGACCTGGGTGATGGTGGCGCATGCCTTTAATCCCAGCACTCAGGAGGCAGAGACAGGTGGATCTCTGTGAGTTCAACGCCAGTCTTGTCTACAGAGTGAGTTCCAGGACAGCCAGGGCTATACAGAGAAACCCTGTCTGAAAATACAAAAACTGCTGAGGCTCAATGACAGTCTGCAGTGCACCTGTGAAGAGATGAACACCATCCACACTCCCTATCTAGTCATGGAACAGAAACAGGGTGGGGAGTTGGTGATCGTGAAGGCAATACAGACTCCTTCTTAGGTTAGGACCACCATCTTAGACCACCTACTATACTCAGTTCCAGGAAGGACCTCAGGAATGTGCCATGACAACTCCAACAGATACAGGGCAGTATGCTCCTGCAGACATTCTGTCTTTGACTTATGGCCCTTGAAGATCTCTTGATGATCCTGCTGAGTAGCCCAGATAATCCTGTCTAACAAGTTGTGGTTTCCCGCCAAAAAGTCCAACCCAATAGTTTCAAATGTGGTTTCACGCCCAAAGTCTAGACCAATAGTTTTTAAAAAATCACCTTGCCCCATATCCCTTCTATCCAATCCCAAATTGCCAAAGCATGTAATTCCCAGCTTGCAGTTTTTCCCTATAAAAACTCTCTCCCCCTGGGCCTGCCGCCACTGCATTTCCCTCCATCTGTCTGGCAGGTTCGAACCTGACGATAAAAGGATCCTTACGTGCTTGCATTAGAAACTGGCTCCTTGGTGGTCTCTGGGGGTTTCACAAAACGGGTACAACAGTGATCACCTCAGTGAATCAGTGGCAGAAGGGCCAGAGAGAATTCAAATGTATCTCCTGAAGTATCCTCAAGCTTCCATGCTAGACTGCTAGTGGGGTGGCTTCTTACTGGCCAGGCCCAGGGCTCTGTGGGCCACTTCCACTCTGCGAACTCACTTCCGGTTTCCCAAGCACAATCCCCAAAGCTCCAGCCCCAACTTGGAGCAGCTTGCCCTGCCTCTTGCATGTGTGTACCCCTAACATTCCCTGAGTTATAAGACCCTAGGAGGCTTTGGGAATGGACAACTGTTTTCACATAAAGCGAAAGCCCATCTGGATCTTGTAGAAATATTCAAACTAATCAAATAATGACTCTTTAAAAAAGAAAAGGAAGAAAAGAAAAAAAAAAAAGAAAGTTGGCTTGAAGCTCTGAAGACAGAGGGCTTATGGGGTGACACCTGTGGTGACTGAGTGGTGGGCTACTGCTGCCCAGAAAAGGCCTCAGTGCCAGAGCTTCCCAGGTGGTTCATTCCGTTCCAGAGAGTGCATTCTTCCTTTTCCTTGGATGGCCCATGTGGTGGTGTTAGGGTACACTGGTTGGAGAGAGAAGACTGATGCTCTTTATAAAGCCTTTGATTGGACCCCCATCTTTTCATTTCTTATCCTGCCTTCCCTTCTCCTTCTTAAGGGTCACCTTGAGTCTCAGGCTTTCCATGGTAGGACACAACAGGGTGTCTTCTCCATTGGTTGAACCCATTCTCTCATATGGCTATGGGCTGTCTCTTCTTCCATTGACTTGCCAATTTCTTCTCAGTGTTTTCTGGAAACATGTCAAACTGTCTTCTATTCATGTTTCAACATTGTTCTCTTTGTTGAATTGACTGTACATCTTTAGAATCTTTTCACCATCATTTTAGAGGATCATCTCAGGCCAGGGAATGAGAAACCTCATTCACCCTAGATGTTACAAATTCACACTTGGTACTCTGCTTCCCTACCCTGAAAATGACTATAGATATAGCTGAGTTGATAACAAACAAGGCAACAACTTTAGAGTAGGTATAACAACTGCCTAAGGACCAATGCAAGGAAGTAGGAGAGTATCAGTTAAGAACACAGACTCTGAGGTCAGAACACCTGGATTTGCATGCTGGTACCATCACTTCCTACCCATGAGGCCTTGGAAAAATATTTAATGTCTCTGTGACTTTTGTTCCCTTTCTGATACCATGAGGATAAAAAGAGAGACATATACCTCTCTTGTCTCCCGCTGTCCCTGTTTTTCTGAGATTTAAATCTGTTTTAGAAAGAGATGGTCTTGTTTATCTTGGCTCCAATTAAAATGGTGACCTCTCAGGAGGCAAAGATGCTAGCTTTAGTTATCTTTGTCATCTAATGACATCCCCCACACCTACGTGGGCAGTAGCAACTTGGAGATGGGTGGACCGAGCTGAGGTTTCTGGTCTACCAATTCACAATCGTGTGTCTTTGAGAAACCAAATTAATGTCTTTAGCACAACAGCAGTTACCATCTTAATCAGGGTAACTATGATTATCCACAGGAGACCCTCAAGGTCAGACCTGCTGACCTTTCCTCATAGAAGGAGGTGGGAGTCATACTACTCTTACATGAGATTCCAACCACTCATTCCCTTCTGTGTTTCCATTGCAGTTGGATGTGATTCTGCTCCAGCTACCTGTGGTCTCCAGGGGTGTCAGGTTAACAGGAGGGAGACTGCCGTCTCTGCAGTTATAGGGAAGTCATCATTCGTGCTGGGTGGGACTTGTCAGTGCTGCAGCTGTTTTGGGTCACCTAGGCTCCTCTTATTAACCCCTCATCTATGTTCTTATAAGTAAGCCCAATAAGCTCACTGGTTCACCTGTCTTGGATAGACTGACCTTTGTTCGGCCACTAGCATTCTTGGAACTCGGTGTGTCATCCGGGATGACCTTGAACTCACAGAGATCTTTCTATCTCTGCTTCCCCAATGCTGGGATCAAAGACATGAATCACCATACCCAGCATCACTAGCACTCTTAACTGGAGGAAGTAGATGTTTGTTCACATCTGGCACCATTGGGCTGCCACTTCCTCAGTTGTGTTTTGAGCCTCAAAGAAGATACGCCAAGTGCTATACAGATTCAGGGAACTCTGAGGACAATTTTCTGGAGGACATGATGACAAGGAGATGGATGAATGACAGTGTTATGTCAAGGATGAAGCTCAAGAAGGATGGATTATGAGAGGGGACTTGGAAGAGGTGGGCAGTGGACAGAGGTAATTCCAGAATTGTATACCCACATGCACGTGTGGGAGGGGACAAGGAAGGTGGCTGAAGTGACAGGAATATTGAGTACAGCTGACTTCAGGATGCCGCCAGGTGACCAGGATAGAGAAGGTGGGCAGAGAGCAAGTCTGGTGCTCAGTATCAAGTTTAGGAAGTGGAAAGTTATAGGCATCGCTTCTATGCAGATGTTTCACCAAGCAGGGGAGGGTATGGTCCTCCTGCGTGAGAGAAAACCTTGGATGCCTCCTACACTGAAGTGCTGCTAGTCACCTAGGAAGATGCTATGCCCGAGAGATCGCATTGATGGAAGGTCAGAGAGGTAAAGGTAGACTTTGGGTAAAGGGCTATGTCATCTGAATGTTTTGGCAATGATTATAGCCCATGGGATGAGATGCTTTGAGAAACAGCAGGAGATCAGGAGAGTCCTATCCCCAGGAATCCAGAAACTGGGACCTATTTGTACCAATATTAGTCATTAATGGAGTATTCATGATATAAAGAACTCATTGTGAACTTTTAGGTAAAATTATGATATTGTGCTTTTTTATTTTGAAGTTTTTTATTTCAATGAGAACAGATTAAGATCAAGCTTGCCATGTCCTTGTGGCTAGGATAAGTGAGAAAAACTTTGTAATTAGCTAGTTTCAGGATTAATTTTTGAGTTATGTCTTGAACACAGCACAGACACAGTGCTGCAAGGGAATCAAAAGAGGAAATTCAAGCTAAGAAACAAGGTCCAGATGGCTTAGGGTTAGGTGCCTGGTATCCACATCAGGTGGCTCACAACCAGCTATAATTCCAGCTCCAGGCAGAGTTCTTAGCCTCCCTCAGTGAACACTCACTCTCCAGCGTGGGCTGAAGTTAACACCTCCTGCCTCCTTAGCGGTAGGCAGGTGTGTGTGGGGGCTTGGGAGTGGAGGCAGAATAAACCCCATTCTTGGGGTGTGGTAGTAAAGAGTTAGAAGGCCTGTCTGTCACCTGGGAATCAGGATGGGTTTTGCCAAGGAAGGACTGTGTCCTCCATGTGGGCTCAGGGGCCTCAGGAGGTTTCCCTGACGGTGTCACTGCCGCTGCCCGGTTGGCCTGTGTCTAATCCATTCGGCTGCCCTGCAGAGGAATCTTCAGGTTGGGTGTTCTTCCTTGTGGGGTTACCTGGGAGCATCTGTGCTCTTATGGAGCGAGCTAGTTAGGTCTTCACAAGCCAGAGCGTAGAAGCCAGATCCCTGCATTCCTTCCCGTCATGCCGCTGAATATCAAGAGCTCTTACCTTCCTGTGACAGCTTTTCAGATCAGTCGGCCCACTGCCTGCTAGGGTGTGTGCTCTTCCACACGACCTGAGACAAGGCTTCAAATGATGCAGAGAGAATGGTCGTAACCCAGAGGGAAACTTCCACAAAGTGGCCTTTGTTTGGAGGGCTGGCCTCACAGAATGCTACCTCTGCCATTGCGGTTCTTTTCTATCTGTAACTGCTAATCAGTACCCAGTCTCAACCCTGTGCTAGGCACCCAGTTTCCTAACACCATGCATGAGCTCTCTTAGATGGTAGAGGAGTGGAGATTCAGAGAGATTGGCAGACTTTCCCAGGGTCACATAACTAGTAAGTATCTAGTCAGAGTTGAAGTGCAGATCTGTCTGACCCTGAGACTACGCACTTTCCATGAAGTCAGGTGCTTGGAAAATACAAAAAGTCACTGATGTACCCTAATAAACTTATCTGGGGTCAGAGAACAGAAAAGCCACTAGATACTTAGGCTAGAAAATGGTGGCACTCACACCTTTAATCCTAGCATTCCAGAGGTAGAAATCCATGTGTTCAAGGATACAGCCAAGCATGGTGACTCATGCCTTTAATCCCAGAAAGCAAGTCTTTAATCCCAGGGAGTGATGGCAGAAAGCAGAAAGATATATGAGGCGTGAGGACCAGAAACTAGAAGCATTTGGCTGGTTAAGCTTTCAGGCTTCTAGCAGCAGTTCAGCTGAGATTCATTCTGGATGAGGACTCAGAGGCTTCCAGTCTGAGGAAACAGGATCAGCTGAGAAGTTGGCCAGGTGAGGTAGCTGTGGCTGGTTCTGTCTCTCTGATCTTCCAGTGTTCACCGCAATAACTGGCCTCAGGTTTGATTTTATTAATAAGAACTTTTAAGATTCATGCTACAGGTTTCCTCTTGGAATCATGAGATATGGGAGCTGAGCTGCTTCTGACACCCCCATGTTCCCCTCTTATTCTCCTAGAGAATGGGCTGTATAGTGGCAGAATGTTCTGGGCATTTCTAACATTGACTCTGAGCCCTCCTGGAGATAATTGTCGTGCCATGTCTAATAATTGGCATGACTCCTAGTAGCTGGCGTCCTTCATTGAATACATCCATGAGCTCCTCTATCAAGGAGTTTTGTTGAAAAGGGAAGAAGAGAAATGGAGTGGCTGCTGGGGGAAACGTGGGGTTGAGAGTTCAACTCGTTGGTGGAGTGCTGGCCTAGCAAGTGTAAGGCTTTGGATTCAGTCCACAGCACTGAAGACAAAATAAGCAGAACATGTCTGTATGCTGAAAGGTGTATTTGTTTACAAATCATTACCATGTTGATCATTCCAATGAGCTTTTTGTGGCCTTTCTCCAAAATATATAAATAAAATACTCCCAAAATAACATCATTTTTCACGTACTGTTCTGTAATATGCTTTTAGCACTTAAATATATATTAGGGGCAATTTTCCAAGTCATTATGTACTTTTCTATAACATCATTAAGGGATGTATGCAGGCCATTCCAGTAGGTGGGCATATACTCTGTTTTAAGGAATGCATATTTTAGTCAGCTTGTGAGTGCTTGCTTACTATCCTCTGATATAAACACATTGTTAACTGCCTCCTGGGGGCTGTGTTCTCACATGTATTCATGATCTGTCCATTTGCAATGATATTTCAGCTGAGGTATGGATGAACATGTTTGAGTGGAAGACAGAGGAGTGGCTTTGAGGAGCTGGCACTGACAGGACCCAGAGGTGCTGGGGCATGGCTGCTGTATCTCTGGATGCAGAATTCAGACACCCCAGAGGAGTTCTAGGTGTGGGCTGTCTAATTTTCTTCACTGAAGACTGGGAGGCAAGCTGACTGAATGTGAAGGAGCTGTAAGGTTGAGAGGGCTATGTTGGATGACAGGATAAAGATACAAAGAGATCCTGACTGATAGGATGATGGGCTAGAACAACCGGACAAGCTGGAAAGGGGAAATGGTATTGCTGTCACAATGGTAATGTTTCAAATATTCTTTGGATGATATTTGTGGAGGCTAGGGGACACCTGGGTGGACATCAGGTCCTCCAAAAAAGACAAAGGGATTGCTGGGATGTAGTTACCCTCCAGATTCATGTAGGCCCAACAACCTTAAGCTGTGTCCATTTGGATGTAGGTAGGTTAATACTCAGCCCAAACTAGAGAGGAAGCAGACTGCATGATCTAGATCAAGGCTGCTTCAGAGAAATACAAACTAAGCCGAATCTATCCATCCACCTGAGGACACAGGGGCATTCACTCCATTCTCCTGCATTCTTACTCAGTAATCCGTGCACACCCGTCGTGTGTGGCTTCTCATCAAGTAAACAACAAAATCTGTAGGGAACACCAGGCAGCTGTCCTCCAATTCGATTAGAACTAATATGGAAATTCATGATTCTAGCTGTCTGGAAATAGCATCAGATCTCCCAGGTGGGTACCTCAGTTCTCAAGATTGCCAGTCTTCCCACACCAGTCACAGGCCCATGATTATCTTTCCTGGGTTTCTGGCTGAGCAGCTGTGAAGCAGAGTTCCCACATCCTCAAGTTCAACTGGCTAGATGGTTCACAGAATCCGGTGTCTTAGTTACTTTTTTTTTTGTTTGTTTGTTTTTGTTTTTGTTTTCCGAGACAGGGTTTCTCTGTCCTGGCTGTTCTGGAATTCTCTTTGTAGAGCAGGCTGGCTTCGAACTCACTGAGATCTGCCTGCTTTTGCCTCCCAAGTGCTGGGATTAAAGGTGTGAGCCACTACCACCCAGCCACACTTAGTTACTTTTCTATTCTGGTGACAAAACCTCATGACCAAGGCAACTTACAAAAGAAAGAATTAATTGAGGTTTATAGTTCCAGAGTACTAGAGTCTGTGACCATCATGGGGGAGGGGAGCATGGGAGACCCATATCTGAATACCATAGTCAGGTTAAGTTTCAACCTGAGTTTCAGAGGGCATACACCATAACTCAAACGATCTCTTCATCTGCCCTTCTTCAGTGTCCTTACTGTTTTTTTTTTTTTTTTAAATAATACACTGGGAAATGTATGTAAATGCTTGAATGAGAATGGTCCCCAGTCTCTTCAGGTGCTCCAGAACCATAGCCACAGGATTTCCATGACTTGGGACAACAGCAGGACACCTGAGAGGAGTCTTGGTGAGGGTCTGGTATTGATAGTGTAGCAGAAGCCAGAGGCCTTGAACCAGACCTACAACTCATTACACAATGAGCATTTGCAAGTAAAGCTGTTTGGACTAAAGGATGCACTCACTGTGTGACACACTGCAGCTCCCAATGCCACTAAGACGGATGAGGAGGTGATGGAGAGGCGGGAAAGACAGAGGAGGAAAGTGTTTCTTTTTTTCTTTGTTTTTGTTTTGATTTTTTGAGGGTTGTTGTTTTTGTAATTAATATATTTTATTTATTTATTTTAAAAATTTCCTTTTTGGGGAGGATGCTATAACAGTGAAGGGTAGATATGGAGGGACTGGGAGGTGGGTAAGATTGGGGTGCATGATGTGAAATTCCCAAAGAATCAATAAAAGATTATGTTAAAAAAAAAAAAGAAAGAAAGAAAGGAAAGAGAAGACCCATATACTTACTAGAGCATGGTCAAATTCCCAGTGGCCAGCCCCTTAAAGAAAGCTGAGTCCTTCCCACCCCCACCAGAAGCCATCAACTGTGAAGAGCTACACTTCGGGGTCCCTATCACAAACTGTTAAGAGTTCTCTTCAATGGCTTTCTGTCTAGATGGTTTATTTTTTCTTTCTTTTTTGGGGGTGGGTGTCGGGGGTGGAGGTTAGGGAGAGAGGTTGTCACGGAAGCCTTCTATGTCTCTCATTCTCAACTGGGAGCCTGCAGTCCTCAATACCACTGCAAAAGAAGCTTCCTTGTCCTCTACAATCAGCAGAAACAAGGATCATGGACTTTCACATGGTTTCTGGTGACAGCACAGACCACAGAGATCCATATGGTCTCCAGCATCAGCATAGACCATGGACCTCAGCATGGTCTCCAGTGGCAGTACAGACCACGGACATCAACATAGCCCTCGGCTGCAGCACGGGCCATGGACACCAACATGATTTCAGGCCGCAGCACAGACCAAAGACATCCACGTGGCCTTCAGCGGTAACAGACCACGGACATCAACATGATCTCTTGTGGGAGCAGACCACAGATCCATGACCTCTGGCCACAGACACCATCATGGCCTTTGGTGGCAGCATAGGCCAGGTATTTATTTTTCTTTTCTTTTCTTCTTTTCTTTGGGGGAAGTCACAAGGGTCGGGGTGAACTTGGGAAGACTGGGAAGTGAATGTGATCGGGGTGCATTGTGTGAAACTCTTAAATAATCAATAAAAATATGTTGTGGGGGAAAAAAGGTAAAGGCCAACTCCTAGCAGGGGTGGCTCAGATGTAAAGAGATCCACACGCACATTAAAAAAAAGTGCTTGCTTGTCTTCCATTCTTGCTGAATGTGTCCATATCTGTTGCTGCTGCTGCCGGTGCTGCTGCTGCTACCATTCTTGCTGACATTAGACTCTAGCATCTTTGGGTTCCAATGTGGACTAAAAATCAGCAACTTTCTAAGAATCTTCCCAGCCCTTAGTGCTAGACTGGAAGTCTTGGTAACCAGTTCCAGGGGCAGCTGTTAGGATCTCAGCTTCTCCGGAGTACAGACATTGTTGTACTACCCAACCACCTAATAAATTTCCTTTTGATATGTATGTGTTCTATCTGTTCTGTAACTTTAGAGAATCCTAATGCAGAGAAGACTGGGATCAGGTACGTTCAGTTTGGTGGAGTCCCCATGACTCATACTGGTGGCTTTGTAAGAGGGAGGAGAGAGACCACTGTACACATGCCTTGTCTCTTGATATGTTGTCTTTCACAGGTCATGTTCTTTCTCTGATGTTATCCACCATGATGTCATACAGCGATGGGAGCCAGGGACAGACCTGGAAGGTGCTGTTTGGACTTTTAGTCATGGTGAGCTGAACAAATCCCTTTCTGTTATAGGAGATCAACCTCAGGTATTTTGTAGAGTAACAGAGAATGAACTAGAGCAGATGGGCAGGACCAGGTATGGGGGAAAGTGTGCATTGGTTCTGTGCATTTGCCACTTACAGGAACCTACTGGGAAGCTGTCTCAGATCTGTCCTGCTGGGTTCTTATGGGGGCTTCATTACATAGGTATGGTTGACTGTATCACTGGCCATTGGTGACCAACATAATCTTGAGTTCCTTTTCCCTTTGTGGAGGCTAGGGAAGGGCTGACAACCCCCAAAGACTTTAGACATTCCAATGATTTTAGCAATTATATGCTAGGAAACAAGATCAAAGAACAAATACCTATTTCAGCATATCATAGTATTACAATAAACACATGATTTAAATTTTCCTAGTGGCCAGCAATATATTTTAGATAACTTAATAATACACAGTCAAATGTAATTTCAATACATAGTCAATACAAACACGTTCTTATTGAGGGATATTATTTCCTCTCTATGTATGCTTTTAAAATAAACATATATAATTGCACATATTTATGCGATATAGTGTGCAATTTGATACATGCCCATTGTGTAACCACTAAGTCAGGGTTATTAGCATATCCTTATCATGTAGCACAATTTCTTTCAACTGAAAAACTTTGAAATTCTCTCCCCTAGTTTTTTTTATAAATTAGATAATAAGTGGTTATGAACTGTAGTCCCCACTGTGCTGTAGAACACCAGACCTAATTCCTCTCAAGTATATGTATTTTGGTGTCCATTACCCAGGCTCCCACTGGGACCATTCTTCTAAGTTTTTGAAATCCAGTGTATACTTTATACTTCCATATGTCTCAGTTCAGACACTGAATTTTCAGCGATTCAAATGAAATACAGTCTACTGGAATAACGTTGATATGATGAGTTAGTGTTCTCAACTTGACAGAAGCTGCAATCATCTGGGAGATGGGTCTCTGGGCATGCTTGTAGGGATGATCATGATGAGGTGAGAAGACCTGCCCACAATGGGTGTCACCATCCCCTGGCTGCGACCCTAGACTGTAAAAGAGGAGAAACGGAGCTGAGCAGCAGCATGCATTTGCCACTCTCTGCTTCCGGATCGTGGCTGTGATTTTACCATATACTTGAAGCTCTTGCTGTCTTGACTTCTTTCCCCACCACAATGGATTTTTCCCTTGACTTGCAAGCCAGAATAAATCATCTCTTCCTTAAATCGTTTTTGTCAGAGAATTTTATCACCACAATAAGATAAATGAAGACAGCCGTGTTTAGTGAAAAATATTCTGTTGCTTTAGTTATTTTTTCTTTTTTATTGTTTAAGGTTTCCATAAATGCATACAATAGGTTTTGAACAAATCTACCCCCTTATTCCCTCCTCTCAAATTCCTCCCCTATAACCTCTACCACTTTCCCTCCCCAACTTCAATTGCTATGTTTTTAAACCCACCAAGTCCACTTAGTACAGCCTGTATGTGCATGAGTGTGGGACCATTTACAGGAGCATGGGAAGTCTCTCAGGGACCACATCCCTGAAGAACACTGTCTCTCCTCTAGCAGCCATCAATTGCCGGGAGCTTCTCAGCTAGAGCAGGTCTTCACGAGCCTGTCCCCCATTCCTGCTGAGATCTGCTGGCTTGATCTTGTGCAGGTCTAATGTATGCAGTCGCAGCGGCGTGAGCTCGTGTGTTCAATGGCCCTGTGATGTCTGGTAAATATTGTTTCACTGCGGATGTCTTCTACCTCTGGCTCTTCCAATCTTTCTGCCACCAGCCCAGTCTAAGATTTACCTCAGTTTATTATCTGTAAAATGGAAGAATAATACACTGCTGCCTAGGATGCTTCCAGAGATGATATAGGCAAGGAATATACTTACGGCCTATGGGACAGCATCTCTGGGCTCTACCCTCAATAACTCTTTCTTTGTAACATGGACAGGACTCTGCCTGGGGAAGGATAGCCATTACTAGTTTTTAGCAGGCTTGTGGTTTGAGGTGACAGGTGGCATTTTTCGGTACACACAAACAAACCCAGCCTCTGAGCTCCCGCATCCCACTGAAAGCTTGCCTTTTTATTTACAGCTTCAGATTGATCTGGATCGATCTGTCCTCAAACCTTTTCATCAAGAGAGTGAAAACAAAGAAGCAAGGAGAGAAGGCTGGGGTTCCTACATCCTCCCTCCCTCTGGGGGGGCGGTGCTGGGTGTCTGGCCAACTTCCCACTAGTGCGACAAAATGCAACCAGAGATGTGAGGTGAATAAGTTGGCCCAGACAAGCCCTCGGCATTTCTCTGCAAAAGAGCCCATCACAGGCTTGCCCAGCCACATCTGTGCTTCTGTCAAGTAAACAAAGAATATGTACTGCTCTCAGGCAGGCACTAACATTAGCTGAGTAAGAGCTCTTTGGGGACCAGGGAAAGGAGGTTCGCATTTGAAAATGAACCACTGTACGTGGATTTATAGCACTGCTTTCCCGACAGAGAGCGTGGAATATTTTTCTCTGGGAGATTAGGGTTTACTAGTGGATTCAAGTGTAACTTTGGAGAGTGGTGGAGGTATTCGATGTGGCAGTATCACAGTATTGTTTTATTGGCAATTAGATTTCAAACTGGCACGAATGTATGAAAATAAGTCTCAATTATGGGCCTGTGAAGTTTCTCCACCATCTGTCAACAGTTTGTTCCTTATGCCACAACATGTGCACCTTTGGAGGGAAAATGATTTAAGAGACCAAGAGAGGGGAGGTACAGCTCACCAAGCCACACTGGAGTTTATAGCAGGTGGCTGGACTTATGATTTCTGATGCAGGAGAGAAATTTAAACTCGAATGTGCATGCATTGGTGTATACATACACACATATGTAAACACACCTTTGAAAGTCTCAAACTGGCAGAGATCGAATACAACCTTGGCAGGCAAGAACCCAATTTTCCCACTTGACAGTTGCAGAAGATGAAGTTCACTGGGAGTCATTCACGGATGTTTCTGAGTGAAGCAGTCACGTGAGGGGATGTTGGAGCTTTAGCCAATTGCACCATGTTTCTGCTGGTAAACGTGTGGCAATTGGTTCTCTGGGACTGTTATAACCCTGGTTTGAAGTACTTGCCCATTTTCATGGTGTAAACACTCTACCAGCGGCTGATGTTAACCAGGGATGTGATGCCCTGAGCCTGAAGTTTGGCAGAGCCAGCTCTGGGGTTCACTGGTCAAGGACCTGAGGGTGCTGATGTGGACTGTGGCGTGTCTGCTCGGCCCCTGCTTCCCCTCTTGGGCAGAATGCTCTGATTGTTCCTGGGGTACTCTCTGCTCAGCCTATTGTGTTTGTGTGGAGTGACTCCATCATGACCCATGACCTAGGACCAGCTCATGCAGTTTATGCTCTCTCTCTGCACACTGATTATTTAGGGTAACCCACAGTGACTCTGAGAGACAGGCTCAAGACTTTGATAGGACTTGGAGGCTATAGACCTGTGGAGCACTTGATCTGTGGTGGCCACTTTGTCCCACAGGAGCAGTGCTGCCAGAGGATGGAGATAGACACAGAGGAAAACAAAACCAAGAGACCGAGGAGGAGCTCCTGGACCCACCCCTTCTTCAAGCTTCATTTCGGGACTTTTTATTTAGCAAAATCAATAAAATCTCTAGTTTCTTTATCAGCTGTTTCACTCCTGACAGATGGGGTCCTAAGAGACAAGTTTGTCTCTGAGGCTTATACGAAAAAATCTCCAGGGTCTTTGGGACCTTCTGATTGGCCAGAGTGTTAGTGTCTCAAAGCCATGAACCCTGGCTAGCACAGCCACTCTTAAAACAAGCTTGATGTCTGGCAAGTTGAAGATACTCAATAAATCTCTGTTAAATGTCTTGATATGGCTGCTTTATTGTGTTGCAGCAGCAAATAGCTCCCAAGCTCAATGGCTGATGATGATAAAGTTTCATTCCTTGCTCGTGTCTGCTGTCATTTTCGTTGGCTGTGACTCTGCTCCGTGTTGTTCACCTTAGGCCTCGGCTCGGGAAAATAATTCCTACTTAAGGCATGCTGTTCTTACAGCAGAGGGGAGAAGCGAATACGGGGAGAAGCTTGGGGGGTGCCTCCTACTGTTTCTGCTTAGATGTTTGTTACTTTTCTTTATGCTCACCTGACTATAAACGCCACATGACAGGGAGGCGTGCTGCAAACCACAGGCGTGGGCAGGGATAGATAATCCATGGTGTTAATGTTTGAGGCGTGATGATGGGGTGTAATATACAGGTAGCTACATATTGTAAGAGAGAATGTGGAGACACAAAAAGGCCTTATCTTGAGAAATCAAACATTTGAATGTCTACAGACACCGCAATGCTACTCCTTGGAGCAGTAACCTGGGAGCCCCTCACGTATGGGCACCACTGTGAGATGGACAGATGTGATTACAACACGCTTAGAATGCCACACAGACCACCATCACTCTCTCAAATACCTGTAGATACATGCATGGATATATGAATTAGAAAAGAGAATGCTTAGCAACTGAAATGAAGCAATACTCATGCTGGCAGCCCTAGTTAAACCCAGGGGTCCTAGACAAAACCCCACAACAACATATAGATTGGATGGAGACTTGACGGGGAGAAGGAACTTAGCAGGAGTGAGTGAGAGGGGAGTGAGACAGGGCGATGAGAGCAGATAATGACCAAAACGTATTCTATATACATTCATGAACTTGTCCAAGAACAGCAAAAGTAAAGCGAGCCAGCCTTAGCCTTCCAAAAAGCATGGCTGCATCTTAGAAACATAATATTGACTGAAACAAGCCAGTCTACAGAAAACCACCAGTAGTGATTCCAATTTTATTATTCATTTGCATATTAAAGGCCCGAGTAAAAACATCAAGGAAGGGTACACGCAGAATTCAGAATTTGGTGCCTTTAGGTAGGTAACGCATGAGGGTGGGGTAGCTGCACACCAGTGACTGCCAAGGCTCTAGCTCCTGAGTAGGGTAGAGAGTCGAAGGATGGCCTTCTTAATATCAGGTAGTTTGATCTGCATGCCCAAAATTTACTCTCCCATTGCTGCTATCAAATATTATCTAAACATAATTAGAAAAAATGCAAAAAACCCTGATGAAATAAGGACGTATTTAGGTTTGTTATTTTTTTTTGTTTGTTTCTTTTTGGTGTTTTTTTCCCCTTTGTTTTTTTTTTTGTTTTTTTAATTTTGTTTTTGTTTTCCAAGAGAGGGTTTGTCTGTGTAACAGCCCTGGCTATCTTGAAATTCAATCTGTAGACCAGGCTGGCCTCAAGCTCACAGAGATTTGCCTACTTCTGCCTCTGGAGTGCTGGGATCAAAGGCATATGCCACCACCACCTGGTTCTTTTTGGTGTTTTGGATTGAACTTAGGGCCCTGCATATTCTAGGCAAAGGTCTCTACCTATGAACTCTAGCCTGTCTCAAGAAATAACTTAGAAGCAGACAAAGGTGATTATAAAGAAGAACTATCTGCAAAGTGGGCTGCTTTGAAGCAAATTTGGCCAGATTTATTTGGGGACAAAATTCAGGGATTGGGGTCACAGGTGGGGCATTGGATATCCTAGCCCCTCAAGACAGGCCTTTGGCTCAGGTCATTAAGCCTCTCCATAATGGGGGACAGTCTGAGACTAGGTTGGGCCAGTGTTGCTCTCATAAGGCTGAGGTTTCACCTGCCCATGAACTCTGCACTGCGGGTCTAGATAGGAGGCCACTGTAGGGTTTATCCAAGATATTTGCATTGCATTGTCTGTCACTGAGGTATGAACCTCTCTGTGTGTACAGAGAAGGCCTCATTTTGGCCTAACACAATGGAAAAGGCCACCTTGGTGGCTAGTGAGATTGGCTTCCTTGGCTTAGGCACTGTGGTGGTTTGAATGAGAATAGGCTCATATGTTTGAATGTTTGGTTCCAGTTAGTAGAACTATTTGGGAAGGATTAGGAGGTGTGGCCTTGTTGAAGGAGGTGTGTCACTGGACATGGGCTTTGAGGTTTCAAAAGTCCTAGTCTGTCTGTCTGTCTCTGTCTCTCTGTCTCTCTGTCTCTCTCTGTCTCTGTCTCTCTCTCTCTCTCTCTCTCTCTCTCTCTCTCTCTCTCTCTCTGCCTGCTGCCTGCAGATTAGGATGTAAAGCTCTCAACTACTGTTTCAGCACCATGCCTGTCTGATTCCTGGTATGATGAACATGAACTAACCCTCTAAAATTGTAAGTGGGCCCCAATTAAATGCTTTCTTTTGTAAGAAAGGCCATGGTGCCTCTTCATAGCAATAGAAGAGTAGCTATGACACCGACCATGAATGCTATCTTCCTCTACTGGAGTGCCTTTCTGCCAGAAGACTTCCTAACCTGCTTCAATCTAAGTCAGGAGGAAGACACTTGAGATGATAGACTCTAGGTCTCTCCCAAAGTGATCCAAGAATACTTGGCCCAGGTATCACCATCTACCTGGGCAGAACACCTCCTGCTACTGAGGGAAGCCCATCATGTTGGGACAATTCCAACTGGTTCAAGTGGTATCCAAGTCTATTTCCTCACTCTGTCAGTGTGTGTGTGTGTGTGTGTGTGTGTGTGTGTGTGTGTGTGTGTGT
>CABHPQ010155010.1:16764-38264 GCA_902168405.1 Peromyscus aztecus
CCTGTAGGCAAGTCAGTGAAATAGTGCCCCAATTAGTGGAGGACCCAGCCCACTGTGGGCAGTGCCATACCTGGGCAAGTAGTCTCGGATGGTTTAAGAAAGCCGACTGAGTAGGCCAAGGAGAGCAAGCCAGTAAGCGGCATTCCTCCATGGCCTCTGCTTCAGTTCCTGCCTTCCCTCAATGATGGAATGTGACCTCAGAGTTGTAGACTGAAATAAACCCTTTGCTCCTCAAGTTGTTTTGGCCATGATGTTTTGTCATAGCAATAGAGACCCTTACTAAAAGGGGTAATCTGGAGGCTTTTGATTGCAAGTAACAATAGCAGGGGAAGAAAAGGGTAAATTTTCTTGGTCCAGTTCAATTAACAGAGGTCACCATTAAGTGGAATTTGATTCAGAGCTTGCCTTTTCCTTCTCACTTCCTGGCTCTGCCTCTCAGTGCTGTTGGCTTCTTTTCCAGAATTTCTTCCTACCTCTGACCTACATTCTCCCAGTGGCTGTACAGAAGTCCTGCAGGAAAGGAAGAGTCTATGTGTCCCTGACTATCCCACCAGAAGCCCTGATGTTGACCATGTGTCCTGGCTTGGACTCATGCCTCTTCTTTGGCCAGTAACGGCATTGGAAATGGGATGCACTGAGTAGAGAAGCCAGGTCACATGACTGTAAACGGACATTCCCTGTTTTGCCCGCCAGTTCCCAAATAACCACTCAGAGGCTTATATTACTTACAAATGTTCAGCTGATAGCTCAGGCTAGCTCTTACACTTAAATAAACCCACTTCTATTAATCTATGTAAAGCCACGTGACTCTTGCTTTTCTGGTGTCTCTGGTATCTCCTGACTCTGCCCTCCTTCCCATCATTCTCAGTTTGGCTTTCCTGCTTAACTTCCTGCCCAGCTACTGGCCTGCCAGCTGTTTATAAACTAATGAGAGGAATACATATTCATAGTGTAGAAACGGATTGTTCCACAGCACACGATATTCTCCAGAACAAATAGAGAGGGGTAGGATTAGCTTCCAGACAATTGTTGTGGGTTCTTGAATGAAGAGCAAAGGACATGAGGCACTAGGAAGGGAAAGGATGCTTGAGGGGGTCATCACTTCCTACCTACTGATGCTCTGGTGATTGTTGGCAATTCAGAGGAACTCTGCATGCCCTGAAGATGAAGGTTCATGGGCTACAGTGCCAGAAGATGTATTTTTCTCCTTTGGCTGTTTGTCTTTTAAATTTGATTCTCCTACCTATCCCCCATTGGCTTGCTCGGTCTCTGCCTTCCACATGTTGAGATTACAGCTGTGTGCTACTACACTTGGCTTATGTGAGTTTTAAAAACTATGTCAACTTGACACAAACTGAAATCATCTGGGAGGAAAGAACATCATTTAGGAAAATACCCCCACAAGACTGGGTTGTAGGCAAGCCTGTAAAGGCATTTTCTTAGTAACTGATGGAGGAGGGCCCAACTCATTGTGAGTGGGACCATCCCTTGGCTGGTGGTCCTGGATTCTATAAGAAAGCAGGCTGAATAAGCCATCAGGAGCAAGCCAGTAGGCAGCACTCCTCCATGGCCTCTGTGTCAGCTCCTGCCTTCAGGTTCCTGCTGTGATTGAGTTCCTGCTTTCACTGCTTTGGATGATGAACTGTGATATGGAACTGTGAGTGAAACAAACCCTGTCCTCCCCAACTTGCTTTTTGGGCATGGTGTTTCATCACAGCAATAGATACCCTAACTAAGACACTTTATACACACACACACACACACACACACACACACACACACACACACACAACCAGAAAGAATAGCATATCATCTTGGTACCCACCATTCAACTTCAACCATTGTTTGGACACAGGTTTTGACTTTTACAAGTTTCAAATTGGTGCACAGTTTGAACCCATTTTTCCATTGTGTGTTCCTCCACTTTGTGTTTAGAAAGAATACAGATGCCTATAAAATGGCACGTTCTTGTTTTGACTCTTGCTACAATGCTATGAGGCGAGTTTCCAACAGGATCTCCCCCAAGTGTCCAGCTTCCCAGCTCTGTATATCGAATCATGCATCCCGTTGTCCAGTCCCAAGCTTGATCCTCAGTTCTCCTGTGCACGTGTGTGTGTTGCTGTCCGCATGCTCTGCTTTGCTGACCTGCCTCTTCTTTCCTGGCACTGCTGGTTGAACTTTGTACATGGATATAGAAGTGCTCACAGCCACCCTCCTTCCTTCTCTCCTGTGCATATCTCTTGCCTGACTCTATCCAGACGAAACTCAGAATCATTCTTTATAAAGAAAGGGATTTCTTTACAGTTGGTTCAAGCCATAAGTTTAGTTGGAAAAAATAAACATTTCATGATTCCCTAGTCACGAATCTAGAAACATGGCACATCTTCCACTGTCTCAGGTCTTATAAGTTTGATGCAAACAAAAATATAGTGTGCTTGCCTCCTGTGAGGAACATTTCTGGGTGGTTTATGTCATTTTGCTGTGTTTATAGATGGGAGAGTTCAGTTTTCTTATTTTATCTTTGTTCTTCACTCTCAGAGTCTTTCTATTTTCGTCGAGTCTGAATTGGTGTGAGAGGTTCAGATAACATGGAAGAACACCACTCCCACTTTGCTGCTAATGTCTAGGGCAGGACACAAAGCTCATGCTCACACAGGAGCCCCTTACCCTGCCCTGCCCAACCACATGTTCTTGTGGAATCATTTGCTCCCCAGACTCTCAGGCTCCTCACTTGGCTAAGGGACTTGGATTATTTTTGTCTTCTTCCTTACATAGTATTTATTTCTAGACTTTTCTTTCTTCTTTAAGAGACTCTGAACTCCTTGGGAGGAGGGACTGCCTCCTTTATAGCTACATATAGAAACATCCCATAATGGTGGAAATTTAGTCCCACCTTTTGGTATCAACAATAGAGTTCAGGCAGTGACTACTCCCATCTCTGTTCATTACAAATAAAATTTTGCAATAATCTAGAATATTCGTCTGGCATATGGATAGTTGTTGACCAGATTAAGACAGACCTACTTCACTGAGATCTATCTTAGCACTTATCGAGTTCTAGGTGATTGTTCAGAAAGTATCCCATCAGACCCTATGCTGTCCCAGTGAGAAAGGTGCTACCCCTGTCTTAGTTCAGAGAAGGTGAGAATCTAAGATCACACAGGCAGGGGTGTATGGGAGCAACACTAACACTTAAAGTGCTCCCAGCTGGCCCGACTATGATTCCCTCCCCACCCCTGCAACCTATTGGAGAGTCTGGCAGTGTCTCAGGCTAAGCAGTAGCTGGAAAGGCTAGTCCGTTTCCTCTCTGCTTTTGTCGCTGGTCCTGCTTTGAGCAATTCAGTCTCACTGCATGCTGCGTGCTGTCCTCCCAACCCCTATTTTTAGCATCTTTAAAATAGGCCTGTAAGCCCGGCCATGGTGGCACACGCCTTTAATCCCAGCACTCGGGAGGCAGAGCCAGGAGGATTTTTGTGAGTTCGAGGCCAGCCTGATCTACAAAATGAGAGATCCAGGACAGGCACCAAAACTACACAGAGAAACCCTGTCCCGAAAAACCAAAAAACAAACAAACAAACAAAACCAAAAAACAAACAAAAAAACCCAAAAACCAACCAACCAAACAAACAAACAAAAACCAGGCCTGTGACCAGTTGTGACTCCCCACCGGCTGAGTCCCTGTCTCAGCTGACCCTTGCTCTTGTGACAAGAATGGCAGCTTGCTGGGTGGTGAAGAGGGTCCAAAATGAAGGGGACCCAGAGAGCAGAGGCAAGTGACTGAAGCTTGGTATGTGATGGTGGAGAAATCACTGGAAGTGAGGCAGAGGCAGCCACTGATCATGTGGCTTTGTGCACGTCTCCAGCTTCCTTGGCTTCTGTTTCCTCCTTGCCTAAATGGTGTCTAGACACATCTGATGGGCTAAGATGATGAACAGCCACTGTGGAAGCTCACTCTGGACCGGACAGTCTTGGGCATGTAGAGGGTGTTTGCTGTAATAGTAGAAACTAAAAAGAAGGCAGTAGGCTGCATGGAGTTTCTCCACCTGTCTCTGGATGGTGGGGTCCCTTTGTGGGAGACAGGGATTAGAGGGGGATTGGCTGTGTGGGCCTCAGAGCATGTCTAAATCACAGAGATTTCATTATGAAGCTCTTGGACTGAGTGCATTTCAGGAGTGTACTGTGGCAGCGGGTCAACAGTAGAGAGGATGGTGACATGCTCGGTTGGTGAGGACCAGTTGCTGTGTGTGTTAGAAGACCCATCCCAGTTTGTCTTCAGAATGATTATATGGAGTAGGCACTATGGCTTTTTCCAAAATAAGGATCAACAAACAGGTCAGTAGGCTTAAGTATTTTAAAAACAGAACTGTTGATTTTTATTTTATGTGTTTGAATGTTTTGCTCGCATGTATATAAGTACACCTCGTGTGTCCAATGTCTGAGGAAACTTCGGATGCCCCAGAACTGGAGTTACAGGTAGTTGTGAGCCAGTGTGTGGAGGCTGAGAACCTTTGCCTGACCCTCTGCAAGAGCAGCAAGTACTCGGAACTACTGAGCCGCGACCTCTCCAGCTCTAGGCTTAGGCAGTTTTAAGCCCCATTATGTTATGGATCTGGGAATCGGAATGAATGCCAGGCCAGCTGTGCAATTTAGGAGATTCTCAATCCTTTTAAGCCTCTACCTCAGTTGGGTGAGTCAGAAACGGAGGAGCAGGACTCTGGGGTTGATGTTAATGAAAGGTACCCGAGAGATTCCAGTGTGTGGTCACAGACTGGCAATACCTGAGCCAGAGACATCTACAGGGAAGGCAGCAGAGTGTGGGGATGACAGAGACCAGGCAGGGCAGATATGATCTTGTGTGGGTTGGTTGCGACATGAGCAAGACAATGGTCATTCCTCTAGGTCTATGAGTTCTGCATGCATGGGTGGAGTCATCCGCAGATTGAAGAGAGTTGAAAAAGAAATTGCACCTGTACCCACTTTTCTGCCATGATTCCTTAGATGATGCAACATGAGCATTGTTCACTCACCAGTCATTGTGTGAGGCATCATTTATCCAGAGGGACTGTGAAGTTTCCAGGAGGATGGAGAGTGGAGTAGGTTATATGCAGACACTGTATCACTTTATCTAAGATCTCAGTGTCCTGAGAGAAAGGATGGAACCAGCCTCATGGGTACCAAGGTATTAATGTATGTGACTGGGGATTTCAGTGTTCCTGTGTAGGCACTTACACACTTATATGATGTGTCTATGGATATGCCTGAATGTGAGAAGGTATGTATGTGTATGCATGTTCCTGTATACCTGTAGCATTGCATATATATGAGTACAGACGACTGTGTTTGTGTAGTTATGGGCCCATGTGTGTGTATGTTCACATGGTATTAGGATCATGGATATTTATGAGTGGGTGTGTGTGCATATGTGGTTTTGTATGTTGACAGCAGCATCTTCATGGGGAGGCTATGTGTGTGTATGTGTGTACTGGTATATACAGTTGTAGATATTTGTGTGTGGATACTTGTGTGTTTGGCCGTATTCCTAAGTTCTTGTGTTGGTGTCAGGATCTGTGTGTGTGTGTGTGTGTGTGTGTGTGTGAGTGTTTGTGCAGGGGAGGGCCTGGGCTGTGGAGTTAGGGGTCTTCTCTTTGCTCCCGACAGATGGCCCAGCAAATGAGGCCCCCTCTGCCACCTGCCTGATGCACTCCCTAGGGCTCTGATTCCTCCCTCCAGTCCTGCTGGCAGCCCTAAGCTGTTTCCTCCCTCCCTCACTTCCCCCTGACATCTGCCCTCCTTGGCTGGTGTGTGGAGAAGATGGTGTTAGGGAAGAGCTGACTTGCGGGGCAGGCCTGGCCTTCACCTACTTTGGCAAGGCCAGGGAGTAGGTGGGGGCTCTAAGTTTCGTTCTATGTGCTTGTGTGTATGTGCACCTGTGTGTGATCATATGTGTGCATGTCTGGGACCACAGCAGGGAGGTGCAGCCTGCAGCCATCTCCTGTGCCTGGGTTTTGTCGTCAGGACTCTGTCGTCAGGGTGGCAGGCAGCCCAGGATAGCAAGCCTGTGCTTTGCAGACAAAAATGCCAGATGGTGAGGATAGGGGGTGTTTCTGGCCTGGCTGCCAAGGGCAAGGAGGCTTCTGGGCTCTGGAGAGCAGGCCTGTGAGGCTCACATGGGCTGCTGTGGTTTTTTGTTTTGTTTTGTTTTTGCATGTGAAGACGTCATTTTTTTTTTTTGCATATTTCAGGAGGCATTTCCCTTTGGATTTCTATCAGCTTGCTAATATATATTGCCTTCAAGTTCCAGCCATTTTGATGTAAGAAGAATGCAGCTTCCTGCAAGGCAGACAAAGCACTTACTTTAAACCGAAAGTATTTATTTATCTATTAGCTCTAACAGCATCACCAAAGTGGGCAGTGGGGAGCCCCAGGGCGGCCTGAGGTAGATCTGTTCCTTCTAGCAAATGGAGGCATCTAAACTGGGGGTCCTGTTCTAAACTGGATCCACCCTGAATGATTACCACACACTGTGGTGGGACCAGGCTTGGAGGGCAGGCAGGCAGGCAGGCATCAGACTGGGCTCTGCTTGGCCCACTCCCACCAGCACGGTGCCACTCCGGAGAAAGCCCGGTGCTTTGTCCACGAGAATAACCTTTAAGCAGCGTACCGGTCGGCAGGGAAATGTGAGAAGAGCCCATGCTGCCTGAGCGGCCCGAGGGACGCGAGGCCCGGCTGACGCCTGCTTGGAAGCACAGCTGGAATAAGGGGGAAAAGGAAGCACAAGACTGCAGGGGAAACTGGTGACCTCTCACAGAAACAGCCAGTCCCCTGCCTCTGACAGCCACTCCCTGTGCCTGCTCCTAGACTCTGGAGACGCTTGATGGTTTCATGTTGAATAAGGGTCCAAATCCCTCATCCGGGTGGTCCAGGCTGTGCAATTTATCATCTATTGCTCCACCTTTCTAATGTGCTCCGGGCTCTAAATAACATTTGTCTCCTTTTTTTAAAGCTAGGAAATATTGGGGCAGGAGAGATGGCCCAGTGGGTAAAATACTTGCTATACAAGCTTTAGGACCTGAGTTTTGACCCCAGCATCCTCATAAAAACCAGATGTGGCCATGCACACCTGTAACTCTGGTGCTGTGGGGCGTGGAGACAGGAGGATGGCTGGAGCTCACTGCCCAGACAGCCTAACTGAAGAAGCTGGTGAGCTCCAGGCTCAGTGGGAGACCCTGTCTCTAGGACACTGGCAGAGAGAGGTAAGAGTGCAGCATCCCAGCATCCCCCTCTGGTCTGGCGCATGCACACACGGGTACTTCCACCCATGCATGTTCACAAACACACACATACACCACATACACACATATGACAGACAAACCCTAATCCCCCCAAATCCTAGGAAATATTTTTTCTTCTTTTCTTTTTTCTTTCTTTTCCCTTTTCTTTCCTTGCTTCCTTGCTTCCTTGCTTCCTTGCTTCCTTGCTTCCTTGCTTCCTTGCTTCCTTCCTTCCTTCTTTCTTTTCTTTTTCTTCTCTTCTCTTCTCTTCTCTTCTCTTCTCTCTCTCTCTCTCTCTCTCTCTCTCTCTCTCTCTCTCTCTCTCGATGGTTTCTCTATGTAGCACTGACTGTTCTGGAACTTGCTGGCCTTGAACTCACAGAGATCTGCCTGCCTCTGAGTCCAGATGCTGGGATTAAAGTTCCTGGCCAGGAACTATTTCTTGACAAGCTATTGTAGCAGCAGCAGATAAGACAGAGAACAAGGTAAACGTCACTCGGGCTGTGTCCTCTGGGCAGGAAGCTTGTCTTGTACCTTGCATTTCTTCATGCCCAAGTCCCCTTTCTTCTGGTTTCCCTAAACATTCCCTCCATTCTCTCCTCGTGTTCCTCTCATGGGCTCTGGACACAAAAGTCCCATGTTATTCTTGCCTGAAACACCAACTTTGTCTCCCTGGAGGTCTGAGGAGACGGTTGGAGATTTCATGCCCATCCTTGCACAGAACATCAGTCCTGGCGTGTGGGAGGTATCCTGTTTGCTCAGGTGCCAGCTTCCTTGGTACAGATGTGATTCCCAGTCTGGAAACAAACTGATCTACTTGTGTTGTTACTGTCATGGCAGCGTGAGTGTTTGTAGTGTGTGTGCCTGTATGCGTTGGGGGATACTGGCCTGTCCAGTGGGTGTGTACTCTGCACGTTAAAAGGGCATAGCCCAAATCCACCAGGAATCAAGAGAGATGGAGTTGGAAGTCTTTGGCCTTCACGCACTCCAGAGGTTATTCTCCTGTGACCAGCCACCTTGAACATGGCTTTCCTTGTCACTGTCTTGTGTGAGACCTTGCCAAAGCTCCTTTTGTTACCCCTCCTTTTCTCTTTACAACTCTAGTCTGGTAGAATCCATTTCTGTCCTAGTTGGAAACAGCAGAGAAGCCAGTGGTTCTGAACTGGACATGTGCTGGGTGCTGAGGTTGGAGGGACAGCAGAAGCCAGATGCCTCCTGCCGGAAGCTCCCATCCTAAATGAGAGATGTGGAAACAGACATGGAGAGAACTTTGCTAATACTTCAGTACTGACCAGTCAATTTGCTAGTTGGAGCCCTGGGATGAGAGGCCTTCCTACCAGAAAACTCCTATTCATCCTTCAGGGTGCAGCTCAGAAGCCGTCAACGCTTTGAGTTGAGGAGTGGCTTTAACTGAAGTGAACTTGTAAAGGCATGGAGCTGGGATAGCCTCGTGTGTGTGTGTGTGTGTGTGTGTGTGTGTGTGTGTGTGTGCACATGCAGGGAAGGGGATAATGGAGATGACATTTGAAGGCAGATGGGCTTATGTCATCTGAACATTGACATCATCAAGAGCCTTGAACGTTGTCCTCCTGTGAAGTGATGGGAGCCCCTGTTTTACACAGCCCTGCAGTTTGGGAAGACTCCTTTAGTGTTAGCATGGAGGACTGTGTTGAGCACAGACACAGAGCAGTGCTCCCAGGGAGATGTGCTAGGAGGTGGAGTTGACAGGTTTGGTGACTGTGTGAGATGTTTGGATAGGTGAGATGGGGATGGACGTGTTCAGGGTCTTTGGCTGCTGGAGGCTTACATCTCCTCATGTAACAAGGTGTCTGAGGATGGAGCTGGGAAATGGCTCAGTTGCTCAAGTATTTGCCATGGAAGTATGAGGATCTGAGTTTTATCTCCAGAACCCGCATTTTTAAAAAGCCAGGAGTGATGGCACATGCTTGTAATCCTAGCAGGGGAAATGGAGACAGGCAGGTCTATGGTGCTCACTATCCAGTCAGCCTAGCTGAATTGGTAAGTTCCAGGCCAGTATGAAGTCCTGTCTCAGAGAAAAAAAATGGACTGGGTTAGGGAGATGGCTTAATTGGTAAAGGAAGGGCTTGCTGAGCAAGTGTGAGGACTTGAATCCAACCTTCAGGACTCTTGTGAAAAGCCGGGCAGGGCAGCGCATGCCCAAATCTCAGCACTGGTGAAGTGGAGACAGGAGGGCTCCTGAGGTGTTGTGATTGGCCAGCCTAGCCAAACTGATGAGTTTCAGAGTCAGTGAGAGAGCCCTCGCCTCACTCCCGTCATCGGCACCTGTGAGCGACACAAAAGCATAATCCAAGAACAAGTTCATCTTTTTGAAGAAATTGAGGTCATAAGACTCTTGTCTTGTTTTCTTGGAGCTTTCTTACAAGCACTCAGAAATTCCCCTCGTACAACTCCATTCTTGGACCATGTTCTGATACATGACCAAAGCAACTTATAAAAGGAAACATTTATTTTGAGACTTACAGTTCCAGACTGTTAGAGTCCATGATCATCATGGCAGGGAGCAGGCAGGCATGGTGCTGGAGCAGTAGCTGAGAGCTACATCCTGATTTGAAAGGTGAAGGAGGAGAAAGAGACAATTAATCAGGAGTGGTGTGGGCTTTTGAAACATCAGTGACACGCTTCCTCCAACAAGGCCTCACTTCCTAATCCTTCTTAAAGAGTTCTACCAACTGGAGACCAGGCTCAATATAGGAGCCCGTGGGGGGGCATTTCCATTCAAACGACCACAAATGGTGGCTAAGGGTTCCTTAGGTGTCTTTTCTGTCCACAGATGTGAGAGGGGGGCAGATGTAGATGTCAGCCTTTTCCCTACATCCACCCCAAAGACACACAGACACACACACACCTATCACACAGACACCACACGCTACTGTATACCATATACCACAGACCACCCTATACTATACAGACTCACACCCAGCTACCATATACATGCACACATACTCACACCCACCCACATAACACATACACTCACACCATTTTCTCAAGGCAGTTGTGTGCTTCGGTATCTTCACTGAGGGATTGTGAAGAAGTGATTTATATTTTAAAAATATGATAAGATTAGATTCCTTCTTTCATTCCTTCCTTTCCCCCTACCCTCCTTGCCTTCCCTTCCTCCTCTCTTGGGAGGAGGGTCACTTGTTTTGGGGGGTCCTAAAGAAGTTCTGTTGGCCTGCTTTGCCCTCACACAGCTACTTCACGGAGTAATCACACAGAACTGAGGAGGCTATCACACAGCCTCTGGCAGGCTGTCACACTTGGTTGCTGCTCTTCGCTTGGGGTTAGGTCCAGACTTGGGGGAGGAGGTTAATCCCAAGTCCTCTGTGGAGAAAAAAGGTCACACTGTATTCATGCATTCACCTAAGTGACTGGGCCTGAAAGCAGCCAGAGAGGCCTCTGGATTGAGAGATACTTCAGTCGCCGAGGCTCTCCTTTGGGAGCACAGAATAGCTGACCTCTCAGCGGCAGGATGGAAGCCTGTAGGCATTAGATTGGTTAGTAGAGAAGTCCCAGGAGGAGAGGCGGAGTCAACAGAGTTGGGTGATGGTGGTAGAGAGCAACCTCTGTCCTAAAGTGGGAAGGCAACAGTGCACGAAACCCTTGCTAGAATTACTAAACATTAACGTCATGTCATGAACCACACTGGAGACGGTCCCCTAGGGCCTCAACCCTAGAGAACTGCATGGGAGCCGGGAACCCTGGGCTTGAGTCTGGTTCCTGTTTTACTGTCTGGGTGATTTGAACAGCAGGTGCCTCTCTTTGTGTCTGGCCCTCATTTCATCTTTGTGAAATGTGGAGAAGGACCTGGGAAGGCAGCTGGGGACCTCACAATTTCCCCTTGCTATTAGGATGCTCCACTCTTTTTGAGCATCTGTGCGGAACCCCACCTGGCCTAGGCATTGTGGCTTGGGGGTCTGAGGAAATGCCCTGCCTTCACCAAGCAGTAATACCTGCTCCTAGGATTAAATGTGAGAAGAGATCTACCAGAAGGTGTCCAAAGGTCGGCATGCTGGGAGTGTCACATGAGGATACTACTCTAGCAATAGAGGAGGGAGGGCCTCTTTGAAGTTGAGTGTGGGAAGGGTCACAGGAGACTTCCCAGAAGAAGTGGTGGCCTAATGTAAGGGCTAGACTTTGATAGCAGGGAGGCTAGAAGGAACTTCCATTTCTAGAGTTGAAAAAAATGTTTTTTGGGGGACATGGGGAAACCAAAGAGGACTTGATTCTGCAATGCAGGAAGGAAAATGACTGGCCGTGGGAGGCCTTGGAGCAGCACTAAGTCTTATATCCCCCTGCCTGAGGTGCAATCAGGCAGCCTTTCCTGAGGCTATTGCTTAACCACATGGTGACTTCGGGTGTGCCTTGCTCCGCATCTCCTTTGTATACCCTAAACATGAAGATAGACACAAAGGTTGCAGATAGCTGGGACTCATCGAGTTAATGCCTATAAATGTTCAGCATGGTGCCTCACATGTGAGAGTTAGGGCTCAGTAAACACTGGCTGCTATCACGTTGTTAATACCGATGACAGCGTTACTGAGAACTTACTGTCCCCAGGCACTGAGTATCACATTCTAATAATAATTAACGCATTCTAATAATAGTTCTGCAAGAAAAGAAGCTCCGTCAACTCTACCTTATAGACATCTGGGGCTCAGAGAGGTCAGATAACTGACTCAGGGCCACACAGGTAGGGAATAGTAGAGGCACAATTGGACCCCAGGCATCTGTGTCTTGTCCACTCTGCTCTCTTGGAATTAGTATTGAGTTTCAGAAAGAGGGCTGAGGGTCTGAGTGGGTACTAGAAGGAGGGCCATGAGTAGAGGAAGCACTCTGGGGCATATTTCTCAGCTAAGCTGGGGGTCTCTGCAGAAGATGCAGAGCTGGGGGGTGGGCAGGAATACCACACACCTGCTTTAGCGGGAATTTCCTGGATGGGTGTGAATTCAGGCTGCAAGATCGCCAGATCAGACCAAGCTCAGAGATGGGGTCATAGAGAGAGGAAGAGGATCTGGAGATGAGCTGGGAGGACTCGTCTGGCCAGCTTTGGGAGATGCTGGGCAAAGTGACCTTTTGGATATTACAAGGGCATGGTTTCAGATCTCTAGAGTTTTCCAGTTTTGGGGGAGCCTCTGACTCCAACATTCCACAGACACTTCAGTGAAGCTCGAGTCCCATGGGACTCTTTCTCCAAAGTTTTATGATCAAATAAGCCTTGGAAACTGCAGCCCTGTTCCCATTTAGAGGTTGCTGTCAGAGTCATTCATGGTCTCTCAGGCCTGGCTGTGCTCACGGGCTACCATAGATTAATTCTGCCAGGATCGACTCCAGGTTCTGGGAAACAAGGCAAGAGGGTTATTACCATCCCATGCAAGCGGTCTCAACACGGCACCTGCAGATGAGGTATCTACATAACACAGATCTCTTCCTTGGAGGTTGGGATACATCTGAGGATGTCATCTGTGGGACACATTCCATTATCACCTGTGGTGGTATTGCGTTCCCCAAAATATTGTGTACTTTAATAAACTTATCTGGGGTCAGAGACAGAACAGCCACAATATTAAACTTGAGGATAGGCAGTGGTAGCATACGCCTTTAATCCTGGCATTCCAGAGGCAGAAATTCATGTGTTCAAGGATACACCCAAGCATGGTGACCCACGCCTTTAATCCCAGAAAGCAAGTCTTCAATCCCAGGGAGTGGCAGTAGAAAGCAGAAAGGTATATAAGGCATGAGGACCAGAAACTAGAGGCCTTTGCCCTGGAGAGGCATTTGCCCTGGAGAGGCATTTGCCCTGGAGAAGCATTTGGCCTGGAGGAGCATTCAGGCTTCTAGCAGCAGTTCAGCTGAGAGTCATTCGGATATGAGGACACAGAGGCTTCCAGTCTGAGGAAGCAAGACCAGTTGAGGATCCGGCGAGGTGAGATAGCTGTGGCTTATTCTGTCTCTCTGACCTTCCAGTGTTCACCCCAATACCTGGCTCAGGTTTGATTTTATTAATAAGAACTTTTAAGATTCATGCTACAATCACCAGTCCCTGAAGTGGAGGATTAAGCTCCGGGTGCCCACAGAGACCACTTCCTTGTAGCTAGCTAGCTTCCTCTGCCTCATCTTTCATCTTCATCCCCTTAGCGCTCTTCTGGGACCATCTTTCAGGTCCACCAACCCTTGCACGGCTTGTTTCAGAGAGATCATGTTCTTTCTGCCCTTGAGGACGCCTGCAGTGCACCGAAGTTGAAGACTTTGAGAGATCTTGAAATGAGGGACTTCGTTAGCTTTGCCTCCTGTTGCCTATTTCTCAAGGCTGGGAGACTTAAACCCCAGCCTTTCGTGTTGATGATTCCTAGAGGTTGGAAGGCTGAGCTCTGGATGCCAGCCTGCTGAATTGGCTCTGGCAAGGTTCTTCTTCTTGGCTTGCAGATAGCCAGCTCCTGGCTGTGACCTCACAGGAAGAAAGCAGAGGGAATGTAAGCAATACCTCTCCTGTTATCCTTAAGAGGATGCTAATCCTACCAAAAGGGCTCCACCCTCATGACCTAACCATTTCCCACAGACCTCACCTCAAAATGCTATTTCACTGGGATCAAGGCTTCACCATATGTGTTTTTTGGGGAATGCATTCACTCAGTCTGGAGCACAAGGAAACTTGTTTGTCATTAATACAGGTTTTTACAAACTTGAGTGGATCCCTTTTGTGGAGAATCAGTATCTAACTCACCTCGCAGTCGACAGTTACAGCGGGGCGTGCACAGCAGCGCCCTCTCCTGGCAGCGCAGGGTTAGGACTCGCGCTTCTCCACAGATGACGAATGTTCTGCAACCTTAACGGGCTCCCCACTCTCCTCACCTGTGAACTGCAGAAAATAATATCAACACCCAAAGAGCTAATGTACCGTGAAAATCTCAAGTAAGCTAGAGAAGATTATACAAATATGCGGAGTGGCTTGTCTCAATGGTGGAAGTGGCGGGGGCGCCAAATATAAGGACCTGAGCTCACTGTGTCAGGTCTGAGTCCTTCCTTCTGGGGACTGGGGATAGGAGTGTTTTCATCTGTTAGTGTTCTCAAAAGGAGATGCTTCCTCCTCTGCGCCCATCATTTGCCCACTGCAGATCTGAAATAGTTGCCCAGAGGAAGGGCAGGAATGGGTTTGACGCCAGCGCATCCATCTTGGACTGTCCTTATCTCATTTTCACGGTCACGGGAGACAGCCAGGGAAGATAACCAGATGTTCCAGCATCCCCCTCATTCGCTCTCTCTGGCTCGCTCTATCTTTTTTTTTTTTTTTTTTTTGTAAATTGAATTTAGAGGGCCCGTTTCTTAGCAACAGCAGCAGTACGTGGATCCAAAGTACTCCTCAGCCATTGCAGTGCTCAGATGAGCCTCTCTTTACAGGCTGCAAATTGAGACCTACACCAGGACCGATAGGAGAGACAGCTTGAGACCAGCAGTCCAGAGCTGAATTTAGGAGAGGGAGATTTCCCAAAGAACCGGGAGGGTAGGGACTGTCAGGACCGTCCTGGTGCTGGATGTGTTGCTTGGCTAGAGACCTGTACCTGCCGGCTCTAGCTGTATCCTGGGAAACCATCATTCTGGGAGGCGTGGCTTCCTAAAGAGCCCTGGATAAAATCTCACATCTAGCTGTAATGCCGTTGTGACGTTACCGTGTGCAAGCCATGAGACCTTCTAAGCACCCCCTTATACACCTGTCCTGTAGGCAGCTTTGCCAGGCTCAGGAACAAAGATCCCCAGCCAGCAGAAGTTCAGCAGACCGTGGAAATGATGACCAAGCCAGAGGTCCTGCATCCTTCTTTCTCTGGTCTGCTGTGCTTCCTTCCCTTCTCTGGAGGAAGGCAAACTGGATGCTGGAAGGGCGAACATATTACCTGCAAAAAGACAGAGTACAAAGAGCCTTTAAGCCCTTTTATGTGAATATCTATCCTTGGCCAAATCAGTGGCTACAGAGGCTGCAAGCTCATGGCCCACAGGTCAGATGTGGCACTCATGGTGTCTTATAATTTGTGGAATTAGTTGCTAACGGTTAAAAATGAGAGGATTTCACATAAAAGTCCTTTGAATAACCACAAGGGTCCACGTGATCACTTCACTCAGCTGAGCAGGGGCTGCTCCATTAGAATGGGACAGGTACCAGGCAGTGGTGGTGCACGCTTTTAATCTCAGCACTCAGGAGGCAGAGGCAGGCGGATCTCTGTGAGTTCGAGGCCAGCCTGATCTACAAAGTGAGTTCCAGGGCAGCAAGGGTTACACAAAGAAATCCTGTCTCAAAAAGGGAGTCGGGTAGGTGCTGTGGTCCATTTGCTCATTTCTTATCTGTCTGGTCCTCAAAGGCACTCCAACTTGCAATCCTTGATGTACCAGTAATCCCTTCCACATGAACAAAGTAAAGATGCTAACAAAAACCTACCCCAAATCTTCATTCCTTAAGATGGCATACAGTCATACATGTGAAGTGCCTGGCATGTGACAGGGGTTAAAAATATCTGTGTGGAGGCTGGAGAGATAGCTCAATCAGTAAAGTGCTCCTCACACAAGTGTGAGGGTCTGAGTTTGGGTCCCCAGCACCCACACAGAAAACCAAAGGTGGCGGCAGTGGCTTGTGTTTATAATCCCAGTTCTGGGAGTGGAGCGAGGAGCCAGAAGCATCCCTGAAGTTCATTGTTCACCAGTCTAGCCAAACCAATGAACTCCAGGGTCAGCGAGAGATCCTGTTTGTGATAGTTTGAATGTGGTTGCTCCCCATAGGCTCGTGTATTTGAATGTTTGGTCCTTAGTTGGGGGAACCATTAGGGAGCAGTTATGAGGTGTGGTCTTGTTGGAGGAGGTGTGTCACTGGGGGGTGGGCTTTGATGATTCAAAAGCTCAAGCTTCCCAATTAGCTAGCTCTCTCTCTCTCTCTCTCTCTCTCTCTCTCTCTCTCTCTCTCTCTCTCTCCTTCCCTCCCTCCCTCTCTGTCTGCCTCATGGTTATTGTCTCAAGATGTGAGCTCTCAGCTTCTGCCACAGCACCCCAGCACAGCCTATCTGTCTGCTGCCACGCTCTTCACCTCATGATGGTCCTGGACTAAACTAACCCTCTGAAGTGGCGAGTCCCAATAAATGTTTTCTTTTGTAAGTCACCTTGGTCATAGTGTCTCAGAACATCAATAGAAAAGTTAAGTGAGACCATATCTTAAAAAAATAACATGGAGAGAGATTGAGGGAGATGCCCAACATCAACCTTTGGCCTTCCACACAGTGCTCCCACGTGTGCATGTGCCCTCATGCGTATGCATGCGCACACGTGAACATGTACACACCTGCAACACAAACACACATACACAAAGGTATTAGTTTCTACCTGCCTTTTACAACTTTCACAAAATGTTTGTGCCATTTGTATTACTAGCTGACCACAGGAGACCAAAATGGGTCTGTCTACAAGACACCTTCGTTTAAGCACTGTGCTCATGACCTCTGTGCTGCTGTGTTCAGATGCTTACAGGAACAATTCAAGGGAGGAAAGACTTATTTTGTTCACAGTTCTGGAGCTGTCATTCACTCATGGTGGGCAGGAAGCAGAACGGAGCAGTAAAAGGAAGACGCCAGAGCAAGATACAGCTCCTGTCTTAGTTGCTTTTCTCTTGATGTGATAAGACACCATGAGCAAGGCAGCTTATGGAAGGAAGGGTTTATGGTTTTAGAGCTTTAGGGTCTATGATGGTGGAGTGTGGGAAGCAGGTGGCAGGCAGCAGGAAGAGTAGCTGGGAACTCACATCTTGAAACACTCAGGCACTCCTCTGGGTTCCATCCTCCAGCAAGCCCGGTAAAACTTCTGAGCAAAGCAACTCCAGTCAACCAAGAGGAGCTCCGGGGAGAAGGAGGGCAGTTAACCCAGCAGGAGGGAGATGGATGCTGTGATGTGAGCTTTGCTTGTCAACTTGACACAATCTAGAATCACTTGGGTAGAGTCTCAATGAGGAACTGCCTAGATCAAGTTGGTTCATAAGCATGTCTGTTGGAGGGTTGTCTTGATTAGTCTAATGTGCGAAAATGAGTGGCATCATTCCCTAGGCAGGGGGTCCTGAACCATGTAAGAGTAAAGAAATTGAGTTGAGCACAAGCAAGCAAGCAAATGACCATGTGTGCATCCATTTACTTCTGGTATTGACTGTGGATGTGACGTGACCAACTGAAGTTTTTGCCTTGACTTCCCCACACTGATGGACTGTAACTTGGAAACGTAAGCTGAAACAAACCACTTTCTCCCCTAAGTTTCTTTTCACAAGGGTTTTTCCCCCCTAAATATTGCTACTTCATAGCAATAGACATGAAGCCAAGACAGGTGCCCTGGCCGAGTAAGTGGGGGTCTCAGTGGGTTACCCATAGCATCTGCCATGGCTCACTATGTACACTTTACAGTTAAACTTCACCTTCATATCCAGTGAAGATTGCCTAGTTAGAGGAGCATTTCTGTAATTCTGTGGTCACAAGTCCTAAGTGAGCTTCCGAGGGGTTAATAGAGTAAGTTATTACAGTCCCCACTGCAGCAGCTGGTCTCAAGGCAACACTGATCTTTTTACTTTTAACTCCTCCTCTCCCCCTCCCCCTTTTTCTTCATTACCTTCTTTGTCTACTTCTTGCTTCAGGCTTTTCTTGTCCTTGGTTGGAATGTCTGCTGACCTGGGTAGCTTTCCTGGTGTATGACACAGTCACTCACCTCTAATGACTCTGAGATCCTCATCACCACACCCTTACCAAAGCTGCAGTTGACCATTTGCAGGTAATGCCAGGCACAGGGATCCCTAGAAACCCCAGGAGATTGTCTAGATTCCAGATCAATTTCTCCACACTGCCATCAAGTGACGTCAAACTCCATTTCCCGTTAGATGATCAAGGATCATTATTCTTGGCCATGTGGTAACCCGTTCTGTGCCTGCTGATTCACTCACCCAAACAGCAATGACAGTAGCTCTCTTGGTGACAGTCTGTATTTTTTGGTGTGTATAACTGATGGTGGTTAATGCCATCATGGTTTCTCTCCTTCTGGGAAAACCAACATGTGCCTGATACTGAAGTGACTAAAGTGCCTGGCTAGGTTTTCACAGTGGATGACCCAAGTGTGTGTTAATGTATGATTCCAAGCCCTTCACACTTTGTGTCACTTCCCAAAGCCTGTTCACATGCCTGTGCCCCAGACTTGCCCTCGTCTTTAACTGTGTTCTTTCAAACTCTTCACTCAAAAGCTACACCATTTATCACCCACTGGTCAGTGGCTATCCCTAACTCATCTCTCTGAATTTTTCCCTTTATTACAGTAGTTCTCAACCTCCTGTGGGTTGCCACCCATTTGGGGGTTGAGTGACTCTTTCATAGGGGTCACCTAAGACCACTGGAAAATACAGATATTTATATTACAATTCACAACAGCGTACCAAAATTACAGTTATAAAGGAACAATGAACATAATTTTACGGTTGTGGGGTCACCACAACATGAGGAACTGTATTAAAAGGTCACAGCATTAGGAAGGTTGAGAACCATTGCTCTATTTGGAAGATTTCAGGGCCCCTCGAGGAGGTCTGTAGTGTGGCAATGTTCACTGTTATCAGCATCTATGGACCAAACTGGAGTCTTTGTTCCTTCATAAGTTGCTACATCAGGGCGTGGGTGTGAGCTGAGGAGATCATTGGGGGAAACATTTGGTGACATCGAATATGTGCAAGCTGTTTGGTTAGCGATTTCTTATCAGATTTTTAGTGCTTCTTTTTTTTTTATATATTTTTTTTTTTTTTTTTGAGACAGGGTTTCTCTGTGTAGTTTTTTGGTGCCTGTCCTGGATCTTGCTCTGTAGACCATGCTGGCCTTAAACTCACAGAGTTCCGCCCTGGTGGTTAGTGATTTCTGTCTCCACACTTGTTTAGATCTGATCTTTGATCTTCCACTTCCATCTTCTGATAGATCACTCACCTGTGGCTCATGATGGGCAGTTCTTGCTCCAGGTCAGTTGACATCCTATGCTTAAATGTTCTCTTCTCTCTCTCTACTGCAGCATGCTAGGGGCCACTTTAGAATGATGCATGCATTTCTTCTCTTTATTTAAAAAACCCATTTTATTGATTCTTTATGGATTTCACTTCATGCAACCCAGTCCCACTCATCTCCCTGTCCCTTCATATCTGCCCTCTGCCCTTGCAACCTGCCCCCCACCCCAAACTCATCGTGGAAGCTGTAGTGCATCACACTGAGTCACACAGTATATCGTTTAGTCCATACATCTTTACTTGCAAATGTTCATTGCAATGAGTCATTGGTTCGGTTTGAGGCCTTTGGCTTCTGCTACTTTATCAAAACTGGATCCTCACTGAGACTCCTCTGGGATATCCTGTTGTTGCCCTGTGTCATGGAGATCCTGCAGCTTTGGATCTGTAGGACTGGCCCCTTCACATGCTCCAGAAGATCATAGATGGGGTAGATGTTGGGGTGGGCCAATTCATAGCTCTGGATCTCAATATGGGTGATAGCTGAGTTGGTCAGCCCTCCAGCTCTCCTGTATCGTCATCACCACAGCAAGCTCTCTAGCATTGCCCAGACCAACTCACCCAGTGCTTCAGGCAGCAAAGGGCAGGGTCAATTTTCCTGCTCTCATGACCTTGGGCAGGATCCCCCACATCCACACTACCAAGGCCAGCTCTACTGTGCTGCCCAGGCAAGTTTCGGGACCCACTCTCCCAAGTGCTGCATCTGGTTAAGGGCAGGGCCAGCTCTCTTGCTCTCATGCCCCACCCCAGACAGCTCCCACCTGTTGCAGGTGGCAAAGGGTGGGGAAGTATGTCTTCTCCCTTTCCCACACCACCATGTAACAGATGAGTAGTGGGGCCAGCTCTCCCATGTTCACGCCCTCAGATCAGCTCACCCGCACCCCAGCCAATAGGGTCAGCTCTACTGTGCTGCTCAGGTGAGCTGCAGGGCCCACTCTCCCAAGTGCAATGCGTGTATTTCTTAATTATTTTTAAAATATTTTTCCTTTTAATGCATGTATGTGTCTGTGTAAGTGAATGCTGTGTATTTGTATGCTTGAGGATCTCCTGGAGCTAGAGTTACAGGCAGTTGTGAGCCACCTTACCTGGTTGCTGAGAACTGAGCTCTGGTCTTCTGTAAGAGCAGGAAACATCTGACCTCATGTGTTGGGTCCCAGTCAATAGGCAGACTGGCTAAAAGTGTCATATAATATTGCCTTCTGACCATGTGTATGAAGTATATACAAAATAGAAATCAATTGCCCATTCTACATGAGTATGATCACAAAAATACCTCAATTAGGGATATGCATGTATTCCCAAATCTGAAAATCCCCTGAAGTCTAAACCATTGCAGATCCTTAGAATTTGGGGAAGGGGTACTCATCCTGTACTTGATCTTGTCACCACACTTATCACTTCCTCTTCACTAAGACTTGATTTACATAACATTATTAACATAGTGGGTCAGTATGGCTCTCTGGAAAGTCCAGGTAACTCAGACCCTTTTGTATATATTGTGACTGAATAAGACAGAATCACCAGAACCCTAAGACAGACCGGAGGAGGAAAACTGATGCCCATCTCATGTGAATGGATATGAACCGGGGATGTTTCTTCTGATGGGTGTGGGATTGAAAGGACTTACCAGAGTAAGAGCTGTCCTGCTCGCTTGCTATTATGTTAATGTGTTCTTGGTGACTGTGTTAGCCAGCCTTTCCAGATGTGATGGAATACCTGCCATGATCAACTTACGGGAGGAAGGACTGGTTTTAGCTCACAGTTTCATTTGGTTTTCACGAACACACACACACACACACACACACACACACACACACACGGGTGGGGGGGAGAGAGAGAGAGAGAGAGAGAGAGAGAGAGAGAGAGAGAGAGAGAGAGAGAGAATACAAGGTTAAGGTAAGATACAACCTCAATGACCTACAGTGACCTACTTCCTTCAGCCAATCTGTCTTCCAATGTCTCAAGCACTTTCCTCAAATATTGCTAGCACAGCAGCACTTGAACCTGTAGGACATACTTTATTCCAAAACATGACAGTAGGTACCACATCCGATTCAGAAGCAATACATGGGTTACTAGTTGACTTGGTTTGTAGTAGGTCACTGTAGTGTAGGATATGACCGGGGTCATCTGACCTGCTGTTTTCCTTC
>CABHPQ010155011.1:0-15904 GCA_902168405.1 Peromyscus aztecus
CCTGCTTATTCAATACATGGAATAAACCTTTCTTGCACATGACCACTGAGTGATGCTTGCCAGGGTGGTCTGTTCAAAGACTTCATTGTATTTTGACAGTATTATACTTATTACACAAAACTTATATAGCATTTTTTTTATGATGCTTTAGAACACTTTAAATATAATGGGAATGACTTGATTGAATATTCCTGTAATGCCATTGGGGCCTTTTAATTTTTTATTTTCACTTTTTGGAGGGTTAGCTTTTTAACAAATTCCTTTCATTCTTGTCTGGAAATCCTTAGGTTTAGATTTTTTTTTAAATGGCCCCCTGCTTTATCTACCATAAATAGTGAACCAAACTCCCTAACAGTAGAACTGGAAGTTCCTTGACTACTGAGCTCAGGTCTACTTATCTCTATCAGTCCTCTAGGTTTTACTTTTGACGGTTGTTACTGGGTTAGGTCGTGAACTAAGAGCTCTAATTTCTCATGTGGCCTGAACCCTTTGGTATTATAAGCATTCTTTTCTTCCCCTCAGAGCATTTTGAGGTGACTCAGAGCATTTTGTGTGTGCCTTCATAGCTTTCCCAATTGATTTTTTTCCTAAGAATTGCTAACAGTGTAGACTGCTCACTATTTGGACATATACGTTGGAGGTATTTGGAGAACAACCTCAGGACAGACTTCCTTTCCTCAGGTCCATCCGTTTCTTCTCCTTTTAGCGCTGGAATCAGATATCTCCCTTAGCCACATTCAAGGACTAACAGGAACAACAGTCCAAACCACCACATAATAAGTCTCCTGAATTAAGGTAAATTCCACACGGAGACACCACCTAGGTCAGGTGGACCTTAAGTAATAGCTTCACACAATTTACCTTGAACCCTCCTTTCTTACATCCTTACTAACTTTATAGACCTCTAACTCCTCACCTAACCACTTCTAGGAATATTTAGATAACCTTCTGTGCTGACAGCTATACACAGCCAGGACCCCAGTTCAAGCCTCCCTGTAATTATCATCATTGGCAGCATCCAGCTAGGTCCATCCCTAGACGGAAGAAAGTACCTTATCAGAGATACCTCTGCACTCTCTAAGAACAGACTACCTGTTTGAGAAGGCCTGGCGGATGTGCTAATTAAGCTTAACTTTCTCCTTTCCAAAGTCTTATCTCTAGCTTTAGATCCACCCTTAACAATTAACTCAGAGCTAAAGGGTTTCAACTTACAGGTACGTCTAGCTGTGATGGAAGTTGCCTAGCCAAGTTGCCTAGTGACCGAGCCCACTTGCCAGAAACAGTGGGGGCAGAGATAGCTTAGAGAGATAAGGGTCAAAGGGATAAAAAGGCAGTTTTATTTTCAGAGAAGAAATATAGAACTTAGAGGTATGAGGAGATGGAGAGGAAGAGAGGAGGGGGAGAACTTGAGGATGGAGAACTGAGAGGGATAAGGAGGATTTTGACCAGATAGGACGTATGGACAAGATGGAAGATGAGGAAGAGCCAGATGGGTAAGAATGAGATGAGAAGGACCTAGATGAGGCAGAATTAAGACGAGAGAATTAAGATAGAACTTAGAGGGATCAACAGATAAAGGTAGAGAGAAATCAGGTGAGAAAGGAGCTAGGCATGAGAACAGAGCTGAAGCTGTGGAGATAGGATCTTATCCCAGAGGAATAAAGTAGACGGACAAAGAGCTTGGTGTACTTAGATTCTTTTCCCGAAACTAATTCTCACCGTTCATAGTTTCTCTTCTGAGCCCCTGGGAAGTATAATATTAAGGCTGGTCCTTTCAATATTATACAAGAGTTTGATATTACAGCACTCACGTAGCCTTTCCTGTCACTATAAAATAGTTTCCAATGACTTTGTCTTGTGTATGTCTTATATATACATAGCGGAACTGGGTTTTCCTTTGTTCCTTGATAGGTAATTCCTTTTTAATTAGTCAATTTAAATGCTTTGTATTTATTAAGGAAACAGTTATGATTGGTCTTAATTCTGTCACAGTGCCTTGTATACCTATCACCCTCACTTGAAGGCTCATTGAGTTGGCTTGAAACATGTTGGCTCATACTTCTTCTCCTTGGTTATCTTTGGATGTTATCTCCATTACCTCCAGCACTGTGGAGAAATCTTAGGACACACATTCCCTGCTCCCCCATGAAGTGATCAGTCCTTTTTGTCTGCTCACCGAACACTGTTACTCTTTAAAATTTTAGGAGTCATGTCAATGTTAATGGTTTCAGATCAATTCAGCTTTTGGGTACAGCTGAGGTCAGTCTTCAAGGAACATGTGTCCATGTTGTATATACTACCCTCACATAAATTTCTCAGTAGTCATTTCAGAGTGAGGTTGACTCTCATGGTATTTCAGGGCTTTGTAACCCTTAAATCATGGCCCAACACTGTCATGATGCCCATGCCACTCATTTATCTCATCTTATCACAAAGGTACTTCTTGTCTTAAGTCATCCAGGATGAGTCCCCCGCGACAAGATATCTATAGAAAGAGAAGAAGAAAGAGGGACCATAGCACATCACTTTAATTGCCAATATTATTACTACTGCTCCATTATTCCTCCCTCACTGTGCCTAGTTTAACAAGTTAAATGTTACCATAGGTGTGTATTTATCGAAAGAGGCATAGATTTTATGGGTTTGGTACTATCTGTACTTTTAGGCACCCACGGAGTCTTAGAATGTCCTTCACAGATAAGGGGGTGGGGTAGGGGGGATACTGCTCTACAAACACTCTGTGGATTTGAAAGAGAGTCAGCCTAGAGTTTTGTTTTTCTTTTTAGCTCTTTGTCTGAGGTGCTGAGGCTCACACTCAGGGCCTTGCATATGCTAGTCAGTCACTGTGCTGCTGAGCTACATACCCAGTCCCCAAATCTGCCACCAGGCAGAAAAATGCTTTCGGGATAGTTATCAGCAGTAAATGGTACAATTAGAATCATGTCTTTAGAATAGAGTGCTTTAATATCCAAATGCTCTTATTGTGAGTCTTTGTAAGGTCATAAAAATGGATTTACATGCCTGATTAGAAACGATTGTTGGTGCTGAGGCTGGGTGACATTTACTCTGGAGATTCCCTCCTCCCCTGCTTCTGAGATAATGCCAACAGCTCCGAGGTATTTCTACCCATAAAAGGAGCAAGAAGACTGTTGTAAAAGTGGCGGCATTGTAGGAGTGACCTTCTGGTCTGTGTCCATATTGCTGAGGCATTTATGAAAGAACACATAAGACGAACTATGGTCTTAGACATGATACATAGTTTTAGGGAAGAGCGTGCCTTCAGTTTCATGATTTGACTGTAGCTTATAGTTAATTACACATTATACCATTCCATGCTTCTGGCACATTTAATAACTAAAGTGATTTATTGCTAATAAGAAACAATAACATTCTGTGGTGCTTTGCAGTACACCAAACACTTTCATGCACATTATGGAATTTGTGATTTCTTGGGGGCAGTTGGCTAACACAGATAAGCTGTCTGGTGACTCCTGTGGCCCTATGTTGTCAAGGGAGATAGGTAACTTCCTAGATGCCCAATTTCAATGCAGAACTGTGCTAGAGAGAGTTATCATAATAAATAAGCTCAACAGAATATTTTTAGAGGCTCTTGGGGTTGGACTATGAAAAGGACTATACAAACTTTTAAAGAGCTTTTATGAAGAACACCCTTTCTTAAAAAATTAAAACACACTGCAGTCTCCTTTTAAGGAGAGTCCTGATCTGGAAAGGCAGTGCTTGCAGGGATACATACTGTCAGTGATTGAAGAACATGCTAATACAGTTCATTGTTTCACCAAGAGAGGTGCAGCCCCTTCCTTTCTATCTCTTCAGGTCTCAGTCTCTCTCTGTGTTTCTGATTCCTTCTTCTTTCTCTCTCTCCCTCCCCTCCCCCTTACACACACACACACACACACACACACACACACACACACACACACACACTCACACTCAATGAGGAACAACAATGAATTGAATTGCGTTTACTTGGGTGTCCTAAAAGTTCATGGTTGAGGTATTCATATTGAATACAAATGAGCTGTCAGACAGTTTCATTACTTCCATACCTTTTCTATGCAACTTTGCACATAGTCATCTCCTTGTAAAGAAAAGATAGGGTGCTAGGTGGCGGTGGCACACACCTTTAATTCCATCACTCAGGAGGCAGAGGCAGTTGGATCTTTGTGAGTTCAAGGCCAGCCTGGACTACAGTGTGAGTTCCAGGACAGCCAGGGCTACACAGAGAAATCTTGTCTTGAAAAATGAAAAAACAAAACAAAACAAAACAAAAACAAGAAAAGATAGGGGATATTGGATTTTTGTGGGGAGAGACTGGCAATAATCAGCTTACTAAATGTGTCCCTTCCCTGGGGCACCTTTATAGACCATTTGAGACTATAGAAGAGTAGGGTAATCTCCAAACACATCACACACACATGCAGAGGTTGGGTGGAGATGAGAGGAAGTGTTAGTTACAACACTGAAGACTGGCTGTCTCTCAATGATGGAGGTTCATTGGATGGGTGGGGCCTTAAGGATGACGGGAAGGTCAGTAGATCCTGCCAGAAGCAATGGTCCAGGAGGCTGACCTTCATTTCTGGAGGAAGAGCTCCCCTGAATGAAGAGTGCTGATGATTTGTGCCTGAAACACCAGGATGACAACCCTAAGGTGAACTCAATGTCCGTGTGCTTCCTTCTGCCTTTGCGCTCTTGAGACGCATAGTCAACATAAGAACAGGCCGCTTTCATCATGAACTCAATGCCCTCACATCAGTGTCAGACTCTCTGAAGGGAGAGACCACCACCGTTTTAGAAACTGTATACCAATGCCGTTTTTGAACCTGTTAATTCTTTCAATCTCTAGTTCTATATCAAGACTTATTTTTGAACTATATTGGCCAGACTGATTTAAAACTTAAGAGATTAAGTCATTCTCCTGCCTCAGCCTCCTGAGTAGCCAGGCTTGTAGTTTGGGGCATGCTGCCACACTTGGCTCCATCATTTCTGAGAGTAAGATGATCTTCCTGGACATGACTATGGGATCTGCATAACACAGTTTTCAACAGGACATCTGCTATTTTCCTAATGCTAGAAAAGGTGCTATATTCTTTATTGCCTCTCTTCTGGTGTCAGAAATATAATCAACACAGAATGACCCCAATTGCCCCTGAAAAGATGCCAATAGAAGAAAAGCAAAGATGTTTCCAAGCACCTAAGAGAAGCTCATGTGTGGCTGGGGAAAGAGCTTTGGAAGGGTAGCCTTCAGAGGGGACAAAAACCACTACGTGAAGGGAGTGCCATGTAGCTGAGCAGTTGCCGAGAAGGGGGCAAAGGAAACTGGGGGGAATCTTGCCGTGCCAAGAGTCCCAGTACATCAATGTAAATTTTCAGACATAGTTTGGGAGTAAGTATTTGTTTTACTTTTGAAACTACATTTAGCCACTGAAGGATAATATGTATGAAGGAGGGAGGAATTTGGAAGTTGAAATGGTCATCTCTTATGTTTCAGAGAACCCTTGGGTTTTCTTTGGGAACACCTGCCTCTTATCCTCAGTTCCCACTGTCTAATAGACCAGGGCCTCCAGGCAGATCCTGCTTCTGAAGTACTTCTCTTGGGCAGGAAGATTGGGGTTCCAACAACCCCAATGTCTTTCTTCGGAGGACATACACAGAATCTTGCTGTTTCCTAGGCGGGATGTTTTTTCTTCCTCTGTAGCCCAGGCAGGCCTTAAGGATCCTCCTACCTCTACCTCCTGAGTACTGGAGTTTCAGGCATGAGTGCCACCTAAAGGATTTAGTGGGAAAAGTGACATGGGTATGAAGCTGGAAGAACTCTGTCCTTGAATAGTCACAGAGAACATTTTTTGCTTCTTTTCCTCTTTCTATACGTTTGATAGACATTGCTCCAGGATAGAGTCACGCTGTTTCTCCTGAAGCACTGATTAATTCACATACAAAGAAATCTGTTTCTCATTCCCCTCACCTCATGGTGTCATTTCCATAACAGAATTTCCATCATCCTCACATAGACCATTAAAATATGTTGCGAGTCCCCTTTTCCTTGATAAAATTTAAATGGAATTAGCACGAAATTTGGCATATCTGGAGCTGCTCTTCAAGTGAATATACCCGTTTATAATCTCTGTCTATCTTTTTCTTGGCAGAGGAAGTCTTGATTGTGTGAACTCACCAGGAAGAGGCACAGTAGGGGGAGAGGAAAAGTCTTTGTGCACAAACTAAAAAGTTCAGAAACTTCCAAGGAAGGAGTGGAAGAGCTCACTTTTGATGATGGAGTAAGGCTGGGAGGTGGTGGTGCACACCTTTGATCCCAGCACTCTGGAGCCAGAGGCAGGTGGATCTATATGAGTTTGAGGCCAGCTTTGTCTATAGAGTTCTGGGACAGTCAGGGCTACACAGAGAAAAATCTGTCTTGGAAAAAAAAATCCAAAACCAAACAAAGAAAAGATGGAGTAAGGACAAACTAAAAGACTCAATTAGAGTAAACAATTTGATTCTTTTAGGGTTAGCAGATTATTGGTTTCAGGGACCATGAAAAAACAAAGTGTGATGGTGCACACCTACAATCCTAATCCTAGTGTTCCAAAGGCACAGTGCTGAGGCAGGAGGATCATTAGTTCAAGAACAACCCAGACATAGGCATGCCAGTGCACATTTGTGATCCTAGCTCTCTGGAAGCCCAGGACCGAGGACTGTTGGTCACAGCCTTAAAAGAAGAGCCGGTCTCAAAACCAGGGCGAACTGTGCAGAGAAAAAACGTATCCATGAAGTCCTTTGACTCAGACACTTTATTTGAAAGTGAAGGTGACAATCTGGAAAGAAAAAGAAACATGGCAACAGCTTTGTGGTTCTGTCAGCTCTTTTCGGGGAGAAATGGGGTCGTTCTGTGGGCAGATCCTTCCCGTCTGCAGAATGCTTTATTTTATGCTCCTCTTGGCCCTGAATTATTGCCGGACTTGTGAGAGTACCCAGATCTGGGCTTTGAAACTGGAGCCAAGTGCAGCAGAATTCTCTTCCTCATTTCTCAGGAAACAGGTTTCTCAAGTGTTCATGAGATGGGAAGAGTTGGGGAAACTGAGGCAGTGATGACACCCTAAAGGAAAACTCTGGTCAGTTCCTCGTGATGAGGAAAGCAAATAAAATAGGTTTCCTCCAATTGTGCGGCCCCATCAAGAGCTGTGCATCTATAGATCTGTGCTCCAGCCTCCTCCTACGCTTCCTCCGTGAGTGTAAGAGCTAACACTTGAACATCCATTTTGCATTTTGGATTTGCATTTTGGAAATCATTCAAGGACTCACCTCTGGAAATGAGTCCAATACTAATGAATTCCTTTTACGGTGGGTATTACTTCTCCTAAAGTTAGTTGATGGTGTAGTAGGGTCCAAAATGACTCATGGTCTTTGGTGGATGCCCCAGGTTTTGTTTATATCATTGAGACTAAGGAGGGTACCTTTCTCTTCAGGAAAGATTATGCTAGGGGTGGAGATGGTTTGACCAGCCATGAATTTCCCCACAGCTAGGAGAGGTAACAGCTACAGCTGTGGCCACAGTGCCAATCCAGGACCACTCTGACCCAAGGAACCAACAGATGCATCAGGGGAGAACAGGGCCATGTTCCCTCTTGGTCCAGAGTAGGTCTGAATGGATTAAGTCAGGCCCACTGAATTTATCAGATGTGGAGAACTATAGGGAGGCTCCATGGAAGAGCTCTGGGGCATGGAAAGTTAATGTCTCAGAGAGAATGACCGAAGAGTATGGGGAACTAAGTTAACACCTCCTATCCATGCTCTGTACCTAACCGTGGTCTGTGGAGGAAGCAACTAATACCAATGGATGGAGCCTTTCCACACTGTATGAGACCTTGCTTATGTTTGACTCTAGTGTCTTCTTAGTTGTAAACTTCTGGGGTTACCTGACACTTGCTGAGAACAGGTGACAGCAGAGTTTTAGGGTGCTTCACCAAGGTTATCTTTGTAACCCCACTGTTTGTTATGGGATGGTGATTCAGAATGTTGCCTTGTCCTGGGCATCCTCTGGAGAAGGTTTTGTTACGTAGTTGACATAATACTGACTTCTGAGAATTTTGCAGATTTGGAAAGGCTTTGGAGAGACAACCAGGAACAATAGTACTTCCACCAACTTTACAACCCTACCAAGGCTGGGTTGACCAAGAGGAAAAAAAAAATCCCAATGGTATCTCACATGGGTGGAAATGGACACTCCCAGAGGCTATAAGGTTATTGAATGAAAACTCCAGTGCCAAGGGTGGGATACCTTCCTGTGAGTTGTTGGCCAGGGGAGCCCCTGAGGCCACAAACCACCAAGGCTATTGCTACTGCTGTTGCTTGTATGCCAGGACTGGACAGTGAGACCCCATTGCTGAAGACAACCACGCGTGCATGCTTTGACTGCCAGACATGGAGAAATGAAGCTGGGACTGAACTGGAAATTCCCACTCCCCTGGCTGGCTTTCATAGTGCCAGAGGGGACCATGCAGGCTGCTGCTGGAGAATTGTCACCAACATTCCACCTTGGCTATGGACCCCGAGTACTGAAGTCCTGGTATGTGCCAGGCAGGATGTGTCTGCTTGTGCAACAGTGGCTCAGCTGTCATAGAGGAGGGGACACTAGCCCACTCAAGCACAGCTCTGGCAAGTTGTCCCTCTCCCATTCCCTCTGCTAAAAACCATTAGATTACATCCCTAAAGCTAGCCACCAAGGTCTGTTCCCTTATTTGGCTACTTCCTCCTCCTAAGGCTGACTATCAAGGTCCAGCTATCAAAGTATTGAAGTTCAGCAATCAACCTTTATAAACCTCCATTTTCCTATGCATCATGTCTGTCTTCTATCTAGAGGTAGTCCTTTGTCCCTCTCAGACAAATACCCCTGCCTACTCTCCCTTGTTCTCTTCCTCTTCTGCCTTGTCCTCTATCTCCTGTGTTTGTCTCTTATTCCCTGCTCTCTGTCTCTCTGGGGGCAAATAAACATCCTTTGTGCTAAGAATTTGGTCTTGGGGTGTTCTGAGCCAACTTCGAGGTTCCCTACAACAGATAAGACCAACAACCTTTTGATTGGATTTAAGGTCCACTCCACAAGGGGGAATTCATATACCGTGCTGAAAGCAAGAACAAAAACCTGTGGCTGGGGAGGTCATAGGTCCCAAGGAGGGAAGCAAGTTCTATGGTTTTACTAGATGGATATGATGTGCCTATTCAAGCTGCCTTCTAAATGTATGTTTACACCCATAGACCACCATTGTTGTCATCCTCAACTCATAACCTCTGGTGATGCTCTGGAGACCAAATGACTGCTAAGGCACAGTGATGCTGTGGCATGGTGGCCTAATTCTTAGCCATAGGTGGACATCTATAATCTCCTCCTCCAAAGCTCAGAGATTATTGCAGAAGAAGGGGTGCAGAGAATGTAAGAGCAGGAAGAAGGGGTGGAGTGTTGCATAAGTTTCCTCCAAGATTGGGACAGTTCATCCTGCAGAGAAGCTCTTTAAGCAGGTAGGTAAACAACTCAAAATAGCTCCAGGAAGTCCCTGAAACTGAAAAGATTCACTAGGCTCCTCCCTGCCAAAGTAAGCAATAAAGACTGCTGAGAGTCACTCTCAGACTAGCCAAGTTGCAAAGAAGACTCTGAGACTAGACCAGCTTCCTGGAAGAAACAGAAACCATCCAAGTTGCCTGGGAGACGGTCAGAGTCACTTGGAAAGGACACTCTCCAATTTGTTGAGCTGCCTACGGGCTGTGCAGTGAGCTTCAGGTTCCCAGCTTTTGTGAACTAGCTCCAGTGCCAGGGTGGGCTTTGGTGATGTGGCTGTCCTTGAGTCATTTCTGCTCCTGTAAGAGTCTCCAATAAAACTCATTGGTTCACCCAGTTGGACTTTGGTGGTGTTTGTACTTTGGTCTGTCACAGGCTTTCTATCTGGAGTGAGTAGATGAATGTGTTGCATCTCCCCAGGAAAAGTCTTCACACAACACACCCAGGTAAAGAATATATTTTGTGAAACTAGAATTCAGTTTGGAGTAAATGTTGAAATTGCTGAGTTGGATGTTTGTCTAATGTGCTCTGACTACCCTTAAAAAGATTTTAGGGTATTGATTTAGATACCCAGCATATGAAATGTGAGGCTGCCTTGTGACCTGCCAGTAGTACGTGTTTAGATACGTCTTGTTACTTTTTCTGCCTCTATGCTAAAGAGTCCTGACAAAAATAACTTAGGGGGAAATGGTTTACTTTGGCTCATCATTGGAGAGTGCAGTCCATCATGGCGGAGAAGTCCTTGAGGCAGGAGCCTGACACAACTGGTCACATGTATCCACACTCAGGAAGCAAGAGCCACAAATGCCAGTCCTCAGCTTTCTTTCTTCCTTTTTATTTATTCCAGGAGCCTGGCCCACGGAATGCAATCACAGATAACATGGGTCTTCCTACTTCAATGAACATAACCTAGATGATCCCTCACAGGCATGTTCAGAGACTGTCTCCTCAATGTTTTTTAGATCCTGCCAAATTGACAATCAGTATTAGCCACCACAGTCTCTATATATTATGTACTGAGTCCTCGTATAATCTGTTAAAATGAGATTTGAGAGACTCATGGTAACCAGAGCAACCAAGATGTCTTCTTTAACACCAACCTAGGGCACTGTGATCAAGTATTCTCTTCGGCATGCCCTATATGGCTGCTTGAATTGCTAGGGGGAACTCAAAATTACATGAACTTTAAGATCTGAATAAACCTTGTCTTTTGAAAGTCTCAACATGACCTTCTAATGTAGATCAATCGGGATGATTGCATGGCTAGTTGTTAGAATGTTGGGAAGGAAACTGCTCTGTCGATGACTCCAGCTCTCTGCATTTGTGTCAACTTGACTGATAAATCTGAGTGGCAAGGGACAAAAGCAAAGGACAAGCGTGATCTAAAAGATTATTTAGGGGCTGTGGAGAGATGACTGAGTAGTTAAGGGCATTGCTCTTCCAGAGGACTTGGGTTTGATTACCAGCACTCACTACTGTATGTAACTCCAGTTCCAGGGGAATGTCCTCTTGGCCTCTGTGTGTACTAGGTATGCACATGGTGCATAGGCATACATTCAGGCAAAACACCCTAAACATATGATGATGATGATGATGATGATGATGATGATGATGATGATGATGGTTTGGTTAAGGCTAATCCATACTGTTAGGGCTATACCTAACCATGTTGCAAGATACTTATTGAAGGGACTCTAGGTGGCCTGAGTATGACAGACACGGCTCTGGCAGTCCTTGCCCTTCCCCCACTCCCTCTCCCTTGCTAAAAACCATTAGATTACATTCCTAAAGCTCGCCTCCAAGGTCTATTCTCTTATTTGGCTACTTTCTCCTCCTGCGGCTGACCACCAAGGTCCAGCTTTCAAAGTACTGAAGTCCAGCAATCAAAAGCCCCCTTTGGCTCACCTAATTACCATGTCCAATCAAAATTAAACACCTCATCCTAACATGAGTTTTCCCCTTTTCCCTTTATAAACCGCCATTTTCCTACGTGCCTTTCTGTCTCCTCTCTATCCAGAGACAGTTCTTTGTCCCCCCTCTCTGGGACAAACACCCCTGCCCCCCTCCCTTGTCCCCTTCCCCCTCTCCCTTGTCCCCTATCTCCCGTCTTTGTCTCTTAGTCCCTGCCCTTTGTCCCTCTGGGGCAAATAAATCTCCATTGTGCTGAGAACTTGGTCTTGGGGTCCCTTCACTTATTCCTGCCCAAAATATTGTGAAACTATTCTGTGCTGGCTGTGTGTCTGAAGCGCATATTGTTGTGATTGACCTGAGTAAATTCATGAGATGCTGCTCATCAAAAAGGGGGGAAGACTATCAGATATGAAGGGAACTGGAAAAAATGAGCTGAAGTGTTTCATGATAACAAGGATGGATTTTTCCTGGTCTTCGTGTACTCGAAGAGCTGTTATTCTGAGGGTGATAATGAGGTTTTTCTCAATTTCCACTGACCTCAAGGGAGAGTAAGTAACTCTGATCTACAGCCTGAGAGATGTGGCTTATCAAAAAGAAGGAGTCTGATGTGAGCTTTATGACGGGAAGACAAGTGGAATAATGGAGCAGATTCTCTGAAGCGAAGCCCGACATGGACACTCAACAGGCTAGCACCCACTCTCGGTCTCTTTTGAAAAGTAAAACATGTTTACTCTTGAAAATTCTTAGGGCTCTTATTTACCAGCTTGAACTATTGCAAATATCACGTGGAATTCATTTTACGTGCGCAAAGAAGCATTTAGGGCTCTTAATGTGAGCTAAGCCAGTATAAGCAGAGGGAGGGAGTCCAGAGGCCAGAGCACAGCCTCTTTTCTCTTCATAGCTCTTGCTTTGACAAGTGCAAAGTGCCCTGTGATTAGTGCAGATGAATGGATCCATTGCATGTCTTGCGAGCACACTGGCTGCAAATTGCTATACTTTTAGCAAATGAGTAGCTGCATTTTCTAAGTGTCACTCATAATTCTTAGGAGGTTTATCCATGCTGCACATTCAGGAGCTGACTTGCTTATTATTATTTTTCCTCTTAATTAGCCTCATGATTTGAAAGAAAAGTTATACACCACGTTCTTTAACAAACTGAGTCTCCCCACCCCCCTCTTTTTGCTTCTAGTACATAGCAGCAGAAAAACAGTTAAAAACAAGCCCTTAAGACAGCTAGGAAAACCACCATATGCCTAGTTAAAGTACTCAGAACTCACAGCTTTGAAATCTGATCAGAATAAAACATACCGCCCCCCCAAACTAATTAAAAAAAAAGTTTTAAACAAGGCCATTCTTTGTGTGCTCATGATACTTAGCATCTATCCTCTCAGGGTGTGGGATGGTAAGTTCAGTATAGAAAACTGTCCTGATGGGTCACACAGGGCGGTGCATTCAGGGAAGTGCAATGGTTAGGACCGCCCTGGAACTCTTGGCTGTCACTCACTCACTCACTCACTCACTCACTCACTCACTCACTCGATAGGTGTCTGGGTAGCTGCTGCAGATTCATGACAGGTGCTGGGAACTTAAGAACACACAAAATAGAAAGAACCTAGCCTTCGGCAGGTATATCTTCCAGGAAGGGAGCATCTTAACAGGATTAAAGGAATAAATAATATAAAATGCTCAGGAGTAAACCAACAGGTTAACACAGCCTAATCCAGGGGGTGTGACCTTGCTGAGGAGGTAACCATGGGAGAGAGCCGCATCTCACTTCTGCCACTTCCTAGCCACCCGATGTGGGATGAACGATGTCCCTTTGAGCTCCTGTTCCTTTGCCCTCAGACGAAGGACACCTACCACCTAAGATGACATTCAGACAAGACAGCAAGGGCGACACAGGGCTCGACACACAGGGAAGACTTTGCTACTTAGTATCACCAACTTTGTATTTGATTAATGAACTGTGACCATAACTGCCCGTTTTGTCTGCGGAGTCTTCTGCTTGGGCCACACATTGTTCTCCAGCCATAAGATTACCCTTTGAGAGCTGGCCGGTGGTGCACACACCTTCAATCCCAGCACTCGGGGAGGCAGAGGCAGGCAGATCTCTGTGAGTTCAAGGCCAGCCTGGTCTACAGAGTGAGTTCCAGGATAGCCAGGGTTGCTACACAGAAAAACAACAAAAAGGAAAACAAAACAACAACAAAAAAGAACACACTTTGAGGACTGATCTACCAGCTTGTATTAAGAGAGCCTGAGAGGCTACAGGGGAAGGCTTGGTTGCCTCAGGAGGATTGCCTGTCAACTGGACTGTCCTGATAAGGACAGGGAGTTCCAGTAAGAGAACTCCGGCCTCTCCCACAATTTACACGCTCTCTCTCTTTCAGGCAGATGCTAGCTTATTGCAAAGACTTTTGGACTCAGAAAAAATAGTTCTGGAGGAGGATTTCCACCCTCCTTCCCCCAAATGCTAGGTCAAAGCATGAAGCAGAACAGCAGGGTTTGCAGCGGAGAAACAGATGTTTACTGTTCATTTCATAATCACAGGGCTGCATGGACATGGAGCAACAATAATCCTTCCCAGACAGAGCTGCACCCGAACCACCCCAGGACCCGGGCGCTTTCCCTTACTACTTCCCACGGGAGGAGGAGTTCCCCAGCTCCCCTCGGTCCTCCCCCAAGGCCCCACAGTCCTCCTACTGACTTGGTCTACAGGCAGCAGCCTCAGGGAAAAGAATCCACGGTTGGGCAGCTTTGTAGATTGTGCCCAAGTGCCAGTTTTCCCAGCAGCTGGCACATAGCATGCCCAGGTTGGCTGGGTTCTGGCTCTTCCCAGTCTTTCCTCCCAGCCTCAGAGCCTTCTAGGCCTCCTTTCACAAGGCCTCTCCCAGTGCATCTGTGACCTTTCTGTGTGAGGGTCTCTCTCTGTCTCAGCCTTGGGGATAGTTCTCTTTTTCAAGATCAAGATTTAGGAGTTTTCTGGCTGTTTCCGAGAGACTCCAAAAGCCCCTTATATTTCACAGGGTCTGATAGAAACTCCCAAGCCAGAAAATTATATGTGTATCTGTTTGTAAATTGCTTTATTGATTGATTGATGGTTGACTATGAAATTGCTCCTTCTGGCTTGATTTATCGGCATCTCCATTAGTATAAAGAAAGGTTTACTGAACTTGATCAATTGGATAAGCTGGAGGGACTAGGGTGGTGGCTGCTGCTGAAATGCCTGCTGTATAAGCGTGAGGACCTGAGTTCCGATCCCCAGAACTCACATCGAAAGCAGGTATGGTGGTGCATGCCTGTAACCTTAGCACTGGATGGGCCAGAGACAGACAGATCAATCAGTTGAGCCTGATTGATGAGCATCAATTTCAGTGAGCAACCATGTCTCAAAAAAATTAGAGTGACTGACATCGACCTCCACCTGCTCCCCTACATGGACGTACACACACATAAACACATGCATAAATGCATGATCACACATGAAAATGTCATTAGTTGAGCATAAAGTTCAACTCTTTGAGTGTGTGATGTTTCAATGGTTTTGAAGTACAACATAGGAGTTTCACAGGTATTGTCTAATACCTGGACTGCTTATAGAAATTCATGTTCACAGTTTCTTCTCCTAGTTTTGCAGTCTTGGCTTGGACCCATATATTAATTTTTACAAGAATCTTTTGTGTGTTTTACAAGGATCTTTGCGCATGTGTGTGCGTGCATGTGTCTGTGTGTGTGTGTGTATGTGTGTGTGCTGTTTGTGTTCATGCATGGTGTGTAGTGTGTATGGAGGCATACGTAGGGGTCTGGGGATAACCTTGGGTATCTGTCCTCACCCTCCATCTTGTTTTGAGGCAGAGGCTCTTGCTGTTGTTGCCTGTGCAAGCTAGCTGGTCCTTGAGCTCCTTCCTGTGCTTTCCTGTGTCCTTTACACAGCAAGACACTTCAAGCAAAGGAAAACCAGTAGGTTGGGGAGGTGGCCCAGATGGTAAGCGCTAGCTGAGCATGCACAGGGACCTGAGTTCCGTCATCGGCACCCACCTGAAGAGACAGGTGTGGTGGCATGCTCTTGGAATCCAGTGCTGAGGAGGGAGAGACAGGAGGGAACTTGATGGCCAGTCAGGCTAGCCTGACCAGTGAGCACTAGGACCCAGAAAGAGACTCTGTCTCAATAAACAAGGTGAATGATGCCTGAGGATGACAGAGGAGTTTGCCTTTTGTCCTGAACATATATATGCACACACACACACACACACACACGTGCATCTGAACACATACACACACACACACACACACACACGTGCATCTGAACACATACACACACACACACACAGAGAGAGAGAGAGAGAGAGAGAGAGAGAGAGAGAGAGAGAGAGAACCTTAATATATTGCCCATGCTGGCCTTGAACTCACTTTGCAGCCCAGGCAGGC
>CABHPQ010155012.1:0-19830 GCA_902168405.1 Peromyscus aztecus
CACACACACACACACACACACACACACACACACACACACTGAGAGCTCAGTAAATGGTATGCTGTGTCCAAGAAAGGAAGGGAGAGGAACAGCAGGAGCAGGTTGGTTGGCAGAACTGTACAGCAAGACACAAATATACATCGCATGCAGAGTGTGTGCTTGGCTCCAGGCTGCACAATTAGTACTTCTATTTACAGCAAACTCCCTATACTAGCAATTTAAAACTAAATGACAACTCACTTGAAACTGTTTGGTCAGAATGCAAAATTGAACCAAGGTATACATTCTGAAGTTGATGAACTAGCTCACTTCTTTCTCTTTTCTTCCTACTAATTACTGAGTACATTTGCTGGCTCCTGGCATTGATTTGCCAGCTTCTAATTCAGGGTATGAGTTTAAGATATTAATCTACAAACTTTTCATTTTCTTTATTGGTCAGTACAATTCATGACAAATTGTGCTACATAAATTCTTCATCTTAATGATTCGCTCTGGGTTTTTTTTCTTCTGATTCTTCCATCTGTTTTATGCATTTGCCCATCACTCCCCCACAGACTACATTTTCATTCTTTCTTCTACTAAATGTTCTTAGACAGAGAAACATCAGTCAGAAAAATGAGAATGTGAGTAACAGAGATTAATAGGCACCACTCAGAGTCAAGGGGCTCAGTACAGTAGTGTTTCATGATGAAGAATGGAAGCCTATTGTAAACACAGAAAGAGAGAGAGATGAACTTCAAGGTGATGCACTTGGCTGATTTCTTCTCTGTGAACCTGTCCAGATATCATATTTGGCAAGCATTGTATCTTACAATGGTCAGTATACTTTTCTATAGCGTTTGCCATTAATCTAGTTTTCCAGGATGCCAGCTTGTCCATGAAGGAAGGAGATATGGTGATATGAAGAGGATGGTTGACCCCAACAGATCTGTAATGCTTGACTCTGTCTCTTCTTTAGATGTGGTGTCCTAATTTCCTTTCCTGGTGCTGTGACAAAATCCCCTGGCTTAGGAGAGAAAGGACTTCTTTTGGCTCACAGTCCCGGTCACATGGTAGTGAGGTTCCACCAACAGGACCTTGGGGGATGACCGCGCTGCATCTGTCAGCAGGAACAAAGAGTAGCTAAGGCATGCATCCTTGTGCTCAGCTGCTTTCTCTCCTCTTTAACAGTTCAGGGGCTAATGCCTAGGGGCACATGCCTATCTATGTGAATGAGCTCATGTCACAGAGCTCATGTCATGGTGCTCAAGTGGTGGTCAGAGGACAACTTTGGGGAGTCAGGTTTTTTTTTTCTTTCCTGGAGATTAAACTCGGGTTGTTAGCCTTGGTGGTGAGCTGCTGAGCCACCTCACCAGTCTCCGTCTCCCTTCTTTCTAAAATAAATAGTGTTCTCGTGGAGAACTTGAACTCACCAAAATGAAAGTTGTTTTGGAAAAGTGAGTAAATGACTTAAAACATTTATGCCATGCTAATATAAAAACATTGGTATTTTTTAAAATGATACATTTTTTCACAATAATTTACCTAATTATTCATGTCATAATCCAGAAGAATAAACTTGGAGATATTTTAAGAATAAAGACAGAAGCTGTGTCCTCTTTTAAAAGATCATCTGTACATGAAGACTTCACATGTATCTCTTAATAAGATCGTCAGAGCCAGGCGGTGGTGGCCCATGCCTTTAATCCCAGCACTCAGGAGGCAGAGGCAGGCAGATCTTTGTGAGTTAGAGGCCAGCCCAGTCTACAAAGTGAGATCCAGGAAACGCTCCAAAGCTACACAGAGAAACCCTGTCTCGAAAAACCAAAAGAAAAAAAAATCCTCAGAACCATCTCTGGGGACACCTTGGGTTTCTGTGACCAGATTTTTTAAAAAGAACGAAAGTCTCGTGCTCTACCCACTGGGCTAGTCTAAACACCTTCCCTGTTTGCTCATCTCATTCTGTTATCTGTTCACACATTGTCTTAATTCAAAAACTACTTTCGATTAAAATAATTTATCGTGTTTAAAAAAAAAAAAAAGGAAAAGAAATATCGTAGACTACAGTAGGTGGATGTTCCTGCGGCCAAGCCTGTTGATCTGAGTTTGATCCCCCGACCTTACATGATGAGAAGGGAGACAGAAGGAGAGGGGAGGAGGAGAGAGAGAAAGGGAGGGAGGGAAGGAGGAGGAAAGGAGAAGAGGGAGGAGGGAAAGAGAGAGAAAGAGAGAGAGGTCCCATATCACAGAAAGCAAGCTTCAAATTTGGGGTTTGAGCCCAGGATCATCTGCCCCGAGAAGCCAGCATTACTTTCCACCAAAACACCTTATTCTAGTTTTTTTTTTCCTTCTTTTCCTTTTGTCTCCAGAAAGCAAATTTCCTACATGTCAATGGCTAGGAAACTATTCAGAAACGTATCACTTAGTTTATTAAAGGCTTTCTTATGAATACATCAAACTCATTTACAAAACATAACCTAGGTTGTTTACTTTAAATACATTCTAGCAAATGAATTTAGCATTTTTGGAAAATAATTTTAAATTTTTATTTAAATGGTTAACTCTCCTTGTACTTAAAGTAAATATCCTAATGTGGACTTTGGCATAAAAATTTCACTGTTATTATGTAATTATATTATGTATTATGTAATTATGGGCAGTTCATAAGGAAACCACCAGAAGTAGTTGTTTGTCCCCCAGTACTGATAAAATGACACTGAATTGCCCCTTCTTTCACCCCATTTTTCTGTTGATCTTCTTGGGACCCAGTGAATGTATAAGAATTTGTCTGAAAGTCTATTTAAGATTGAGAGCCTGAAAATAGCTTAGTGAACTGGCCCACAGGGAATTGTATCTCTGACCTTGACCACATTGGTATCATGCTCAAATCAGATGAATTAACCAGCTGGATTTTCTTAAGTCCAAGTGTATATTTCTTTGGTAAATATGGACATTCAACCATCCCATCCCCTTATTGTTAGTGATTTAAGAGGTATCACATAGAACAGAGAGTGGTTGTTGGTCTACAGGAATTACAAGTTAGTTGGTGAGTAGAAAAGACGTATACACAAGAACAGAATTAAGTAATAGTTAAAAACCTGTGTCTAGAAAAAGTGAAGTCTGACTTTATAACCTTGCCCTGCCACATATCAGTAGCTGGATATCCTGGCCCGCTCCTTTAATCCCAGAACTTGCAAGGCAGAGACAGATAGATTTCTCTGAATTTTAAGGTAGTGAGTTCTAGGCTAGCCAAGAAAGACTACATAGTGAAACTCTGGAGTTTCTGACTCTAAAGAGATAGATAGATAGATAGATAGATAGATAGATAGATAGACAAATAGATATAGAGATAGATAGATAAATGATTGATAGGTAGATAGATAATAGATAGATAGATAGATAGATAGATAGATAGATAGATAGATAGATAATAGATAGATAGACAGATAGATAGATAGATAGATAGACAGATAGATATAGATATAGATAGATAAATGATTGATAGGTAGATAGATAGATAGACAGACAGATAAATACGTACATACATGCATACATACATACATACATACATACATACATATAGCAGCACTGCATTGATTACTTTTTCTGTTTTTGTTTGTTTGTTGTTGCTGCTATGATGAAGTGCCCTATGAAAGTTGCTTCAGGAAACACAGGGCCTGTCTTGGCTCACAGTTTGAAGGCACAGGTCATCAAGGCAGGGAAGGCAGCACCAGCAGTGGCGGCAGGAGCATGAAGCAGCGATGCACACCACACCTACAGAACGTGCAGAGAGACGGGTGCTGAGTCTCTACTGGATTTCTGCTCTTTATTCACTCCAGGACCTCAGCCCACAGGATGGTACCACCCACATTCAGGGGGGTCTTCTTGCCTTACTTAACCCTCTCTAGAAACATCCTTACAGACAGACACTCCCAGAGGTTCATCTCCGAACTGACTCTAAGCCCCATCAAGTTTGCAATCAAGATTAACCGTCTTATATCCTTTACTTCATTTCAAAGTTAGTTCCAAAATCGTCATAGCATTTCCACAGCTGGAGTGATGACTTAACTCCTTTCAGTCCTCTTCTTTGGACACTTCTATAGTTCATACTTGATGGGTTCTACACAAACTCTCTCAGCTCCTAAGTCCTATAGACAGATTCACCTTACTTCCCTTGGCCTTTCTGTAGCTTATCCACTCTTCACCACTCTGCTCCTATGTACGTCTCTCTTTTCTTGCCATCTGTAACACTACTCTATCTTGTGTAGACCTCTATAGCCTTCTACCTCTCGATTTCTTCCAGAAGGGTCTCTTACCTCTCTAAAGCACTCGTGTGCCCATGCTTCAGTATAGTCACGACCCCTTTTAGTTCTGAATACAACTCTTCTCCACCATTTGATGTTTGTTTTCATTGAAAACATCAACATAAGCACAATTACAGAAAAGAAAAAAAAAACACAACACCCTGTAAGTCACTGTCTTAGTTCATTTGTCTGTGATAAACACCATAAGACAAGTAGACACCATGCTACAAAAGAACTTTATTTCTCACTATTCTAGAGGCTGGAAGTCCACAGTCACAGCACTGAGAAGCTGTCTGGTGCAGGCCAGTGACCTGCTTTGTTGACAGTGTCTTCTTGTTGGGTCGTCATGTGTTACACAACATCAGAAGACCTCTCTAGGGTCTTTTACAAGGAAAATAATCCTAATGGTGAGAAGTTGACCCTCGTGACCTGTTCAATACCCTTACTGTGATGTTAGGATTCCAACATATGAATTTGGGAGGACACAAACGCTCAGCGCATAGCTCTTATCTCCGAAGTCCCCCTAACCTCACTCCAATTATCAACCTGTAGTCTCCAAGCTCCAAATCCACCTTTCACTGTCCCTGGTTGTGATCCTGCAGATGGGTGCTAGCGACATTGCTCTTTTGGCAGCCCGCCAGCCTGGAGTGAGGCTGTGTTCGTGGAGGGGAGTGCAGGAGTCATGGAGGAGGCAAGGGCTTCCCTTCTGCCAGTCCTTTGTTCTCTCATCTTGCTTTTCTGGTGACTGTCCATCATAAAGAACACAGAATGGTGCTCATCTTGAGAGACACTGAGCCCTCTCCCTGGGAACACCTTTCTAATGAGTTCCACTGTGTGTCACAACTACCCTCCCAGGGAAGCTCACTGTGACCTCCAGTTCTGTGACATTCCTCTACACTCTGTCCCAACACATCCCACCGACCCACAGGGGCTAGTCTTGTCGCCATACTGTCTAGCAGGTTGTTTTCAGTTTGCTAGCCTCCGGCTATGACACCTCAGCAAACTACCAGTTGGGAAACTGAAGCAGCAAGCTCTCCTTTGAGCTCTGACTCAGCCCTGGAGAAGTTCTACCCTTAGGGCAGAGGACTTCATCTTCTACTGCTCCTCAGAGTCCTGCCAGTTAATCATTAACCCAGAGTTAACTAGTTTATAGTTCTGTGTATTGTCTCCCTGTTCAGACCCTGCATGGGTCCTGTCTCCTAACTAGACCCTAATACTTCTCCCATTTCACCTCTACTTCCTGAGTGTCTCCCAGGTCCATCAACTTCCCTCCAGTCCCAGGGTCTGAGCCTGACTTTAGAGTCTTCTTAGCTTACTTTTGAGTATCAGCCTCTTCGTTTCTTACTTCTGCCTTAGATATTTCTTAGTATCTGTTTCTTAACACATCAGAGAACGCGTTCCAGGATACACATGGCTATGAATTTTGATGCACTAACTTGATGGTGGAAGTAATATCTAATTATTTTTCAACCACTAATTTAAATATAACTCTGAATGGGAAATCTTATTGTCAATTATTATAGACTTTGCTCTCATCTCCCCAACTCTCCAGCTCCAGCATTCTGAGAGCCCCAAAGTCTTAAATTCAATGCCTTGGAGGTGACGCCACAGCTAGGTCTTCCTAAGCACAGCAGTCCCCCGAGGTCGGGCGAGCTAGCAGCACGTGTGTGCAGCAGTCTGTGGGCACTCTGCCTCCTTCCTGCCCATCCTCACCTGTGCCAGCCTCCTGAGAGCTAGCAGCATGTGTGTCCAGCAGTCTGTGGGCACTCTGCCTCCTTCCTTCCCATCCTCACCTGTGCCGGCCTCCTGACACATCAAAAGGGGATGGGGGTACATGCCTGCACTCAACTGGCGCACTTCCATTCCTTCTCAGGCTAGAGTCTCCCTGGCCTCCCTCCTGTTCCTTTAACAAGCCAAGTTGTTTTCCAAATAAAGTTGGGTTCTTCTGGCAATGGTGCTTCAGACATAACAATCTAAAACACCCTCTGGAAAAGAAATGTAGATTTCTGGCCACCCTCAGGAAGTGAGAAAGCAGAGGGAGAAAATTACAGAGAGAACAAAACAGATACTACTATCTCACACAGGGCCAGAATCTTTTTAGTCTGGTAAAATCTTCAACCGTTTATTTTCCTGACAATGCATGTTGAATATGGATTGCAGTCTCCTAAATCCCTTTTGTGTTCACCACCAATCTTGTAAAACTCTTTCCATAAAGCAGTTAGGGCTTCAGAGACACAATCTCTCAGACTTTGGTTACTTTATCTCTTCCTGCAATTCCAAAGCAACAAACACAGGTCTGGCCATCTGACTTTGGCAAGCCGAGGCAGGCAAGCAGCATTCACAGGGAGATAAAGGTAAAATAGTCACGCCACTCTGCTCCAGGCAAACCTAACAACTTGCCATTCCCTGAGGTCACTTTCCTTTTCTATGACATCATACTTTTTTCTAAATGGTCCATCTTGAAAACACCTAGATGTATCTTTCAAAACTCAGCTCAAGTGACTACTTTGCACAGGTCAAGCCTGTCCTGTGGTCAGCCACCCTGTCCCTTTGCCCTCTCCAGCTACATATGCTGCAGTCATAACACCTGTAATATCTTGCAGCATTTTGCTTTCCTCTTTTGGATTATGAATTACCCAAGAGCACAGTGACACCATCTCCTGTCTCTGTATCTAGAGCTAGGAACCACAGATTGCTCATGAATCTCTTCATGATTATTGGAATTATTTGATTTTTTTTGAGTGGCTACAAATAACAGTGATGACAGGAGGGCCCTGTTGTTGCATGAGGTGCCAGAACTGAGTTGGCAGGTGTGCCCACCCTCTTAGGGATGCTCTGAACTCATCCGCAGCTTCAGCTACACAGGAGGACCATTTAATTACTTCACTGTTTAATTGCTACTGATAACACCTGCTGAGATATGCTCTTTGGAGCCTTCTGAGCATAGAAAAGAAAGGGAATTCTCGTTCTCCATGTTTTCTGAAATCAGGTATGTGCTTTGGAATACTTCTAAGATATTCTGCTTCTGTGGTGAATAATAGGTGAAGTTCCTAAAGACTTACTGGTTTAAGTTTCTAGAGTTTGAATGCTTGAGCATTCAGAATGGAAGGGTATTTTTTCCCTTTAAAATGAGATGTTATAATATTATTATGGTTTTATGTATTTTGGCAGTCTCACAAGATGCCATCTGGATTAGCAAAATAAGTTGTATTCTTAAGGGCCAAAAAAAAAAAAAAAGCTCACAATTCATAAAATGTTAGTGTAGAAAATATATGTTACATGAAAAGAAAAGTAGTAACAACAACTACAACTGTTAAGTCAACTCAGCATGTGGTGAGAATATGGTAAAGAAGTCAATGCTTGGTTATCAAAAAAGTGGGGTTATCCAAGGGCACCCCATCCTGAATGCAGTAGAACATTTTTTTGGTTTTATTATGCAAACTGCTTTCATATTTTTGCTAAACAACAGTTTGGCCAGGTTCAAAACTTGGCTCTACCACTTTCTGGCTGCGCAACTTCAGCAAATGACTTTGCACCACCCCCACCCCAGTACCTCAGTTTTCTCATCTGTAAAACAGAGGCCATACCCCTAGTGGAGAAGCTGCTGCTGTTATTCTGCTAGGTGGACACAGTATTAAAATGATGTGTACATAAAAGCGCTTCCATCAGAAGACTTGGACTGTAGTTACAATGCGTAGAGCAGTGCCTTGAATCTGAAGCATGAAGTGAGTTACTGTGACTATTACTATTGTCACCATTATCAATAATGTGATCAGAAACCGTGGGCTGACTGGTTCAGTATGCACAGGACTTAAGCAATCGTCCAGGAACTAAGGCTACTTCTCTGTAGCCTGCCCAAAGAAGTTAGACAAAAGGTTTGCTGACCCCTGCAAGGCCAAGTCAAGTCCTGATGGGGGGAGAGGGCTAAGAGGAGGGTTTCGCCTTTCCTTGAAAGATCTGATATTAATACCAGCAACACAGTGTCCTGTGATACACTACTTCCTTCACAAAAGCCTAAGGAAGAAAGGGTGGAAACATAAAAAACCACAATCCAGAGAATAAAGACAGAGCAGTCGTGAAAGTGTCTACCTTCATGAACAACACTTCCACCAGCACTCAAATGTAGAACGACATAGGTCATAGTTCACCTAAACCCAAAAGGGCCGGGAGGGCTGTGAAGACTTTGGGACTACCAAGATCTGCCTTGATGCACCATTTCCTGTTGAGCTTACACTTCACAAGAAGTCTCTATTCACAGGACATGACTGATCCATGGCCTGTAGTCATGCTATATTGGTGGTCTTAGCTTTATCCTGGTTTTCTCAGCATTTTGAGTTTCTCCCTTCCAGCTTTAATGATGCTTCTTCTTCTGCATGTCTATTTTATATACTCTCCCTAAAAAGCCCTTAATAACCTCTTAATGGGTAGTAACTTTACAGAACCTCATTAAAATGATATTGCAAGGTCTTTACAAATGCTTTCAAAGGAAGGCAGAGAAGAAAGACGCATAAACCGTGGTGGTCTTTCAGAGTTGAATTTTCCTGGATCAGCAAGGTTTTGTTCTATCTGATGTTAAACTCTTATTCCTGCTCTGAACAGCATCATGATGGATTCTTGTCTCTCTGACCTCCTAGATTTTGAAGCCAGAAGTGCCACAGAGGCAGTGAAAGCCCATTAAGGTATAACAAATTCCTTCTGCTTCAGAGAATGAAATCTCAGGTCTGGGTGGAAACTTAACCTTCAAGTTGGACTAGTCGATCACCTGGCCAAGGGACCACCCATAAGGTAGGACCACCACTAGGAAGGTGGGTTCCTTAAGCAATGCATAGAGTGTGGGGGGCCGTTCACAGGTTCCCCGTGGCTTTACCCAGCAGATCCACATAGAGGATGATTAGGACCACGGGCCTGAGTGCAGGTGTCTGAGATGGTCTGCACTTGGCTGTGCTAGGGGAGGAGGTCATTTGCTCCACCCCCTGGCGTCTCTATAAAAACCCTGGGGCAGAGACAGTCAGGGCCCGTTGGAATAGGTTCCAGGCCCTCTCGAGGCTATCCTTTATTTTCTATCTGTTTATCTCCGCGATATTCTCCGCAATAAATCCTTCTATCTAATATTTCCTGCTGTTCACACTCAAGAAGACTCTGGGAAGCTGTGGGGGTGGTGGGTAAACGCCCCACAATAGAGATGGGAAGAATAAGAACCCTTTAATGAGATGCTGTGTGTTTACTTCTCAGGGTTCACACCTCCTGGATCAGTCTCTTGCAGAGGGCAGAAATGCTGCTTTATAAGAATGTGGACTTTTATAATTTACTCTAAAAAGCCTAACTTTCCCTTTTCTCCTCACATTTTTCTAAGCATTCTTTCCCTAATGCTTTGGGCTTTCCTCTTTCTCTAAAGCTCCTGTCCCAATATGCACCTGTGACCTCCATGGCAGCTTAACTCAAAAGACATGGCCTCTCTTATTTCTCTTCTCCATTCTCCTCTTCCAAGCAGCTGATGCGATTATGACTTGTCTGCTCTGGAATATTTCTTTTAAAAAATTGTCTTCAAGCTTCCACTTGAGGCCATCCTTAAATTTTTATCAATGAGACTAGGAACTCCAAGAGGAGACCCCCATGTTCTCAGTACCATTTGGAAACCACAAAGGGGTTTCCCAGAATTCCTGGTAACAGATAAAAGAGGCAACTAATCATCTCGCATGACAATACAATTCCTGCTGACTTGGGAGGACCCTTTAAAGAGAAGGAGTCTCCCAAAAGAGGCATGGCATTCTTCAGAAGTTCAAAGGCATCAGAATGCCCCTGTGCGAATCTGAGAGCTGCCATCTGAGATATCAGCACCTTTGGTCTTTTCTTGTTCCCCATTCCTATCTGCACCTACTTATCCAAGAAATAGCTTGTGTTTCCTCTCGCCTGCCCCTGTTTTCCACTGCTCTTCCTCCCTCTCTTCCTGTGACAGACCCGAGGTTAAGAAAGTTCATCAACCTCCTCTCTAAATAGTTCTTCCAACTGTCAGCCACACTTCCTTAAGATGAGCTAGGAGGCTAAGGCAGCACCCTTGGGAGCCCCACCCCACCTCACCCTACCCAACCCTCTCCAGTGAGATTGGTAGCATTTTAGCACCTCTAGATTTTCTCTAGATCTGCCAACTGCAGTCACTTCTTCCCTTTTCACCAAAGTCTTGGGAATGCTGTCTTCATCCCATACTCAGAATCCTAACTCTAGGAAAACTAGGCAACCCAGACATCTGACACTTGTATTCTGTCATCACCAAGGGAAGAACACTGTTTTTCCAATTATAGGTGTGACCATGGGACACCTGTACCTCCTCATTCCTAGCATGTAATGCATCACAAACTGGCTCCACAGTCAGGAAGCCATAAACTCCTTGGGAGCGAGGATTTGGCTGTACTTACATCTAGACTCCTAACCCCACTGAGTACAGCAATTTTTAAACAATTATTTATGAAATGTCTGTGTCCTATGTTAGCTTCAGTGACACAAACTGCTTCCTGGACCAACAAAATTTGAGAAATTCACAGAATTCATGATACTTGAGCAAGTTTGCGTTCAATATATGAAAGCCATGTGTGCTAAACCACTCAAGCGTGAGTTATCTTTACAACGGCTAAGTAGTAGTTAAAAAAAATAGAGAACTATTTGTTCTGGTAAATGAGACCATTGTTGGGCTAATAGGAACTTTAGCTCAGAGAATTTCCAGTGTTGTCTGTCGCCTCCACCCACCTTGCCCTTCTCTTTATATAAATTGTTGTCTTAATTGGTAGAGGATTGCCTTCCTGTGCACTTAGACAAGACTGATCCTGCTGAGTGTTCTTGCTGAAGACTGCTTGTTGGAAGCTCTCTGGACTCAAACTCAGCCATGCTTCACTGTATGTCCCACAAGTGGGAAAGGCAACCCACTCATCAAGATTAGCTAATTTAGCAAATATTTTTTGGGTTTGATCTGCTGAGATATCCGAGACCACAAAATGAATAATAAGACCATCAGGCTCTACACTATTCAGAAGTGAGTCTTTGTTTTCACTTGTAATTCATCAACTGAGTAGTTTTATTAATCTGGATATACTTTTTTTAATCGTAGTTTAATTACAATTTTATTTTAGAAATTGTGATTACTACCTAGTACATTGACAAGAGATCATATAAATGCATGTTCCCAGAAACAAAGTGAGATTTGGGGTTTCTGAGATTCTGGTCCTAACCTTAGGATAGAGGGCAAGTGTTTAAGGAAAGTTTCTATTGCATCAAAAAGCTCAAGGGTGGGGAAAAGGCTCAGCAGACAAAGAACCGCTGCACAGACATGAAGACCAGAATCAAGAGTCCCCAGAACCTGTGTAAAAACCGTGTGTGACAGAAAGTTACAACCGGAGAACGGGGGCACAGAGGCAGGACAATCCCAGAGGATTGCAGGCCAGCCAGTCTAGGAAAAATGGTGACCTTCAGGTTCAGTGAGAGACCCTGTCTCAAAAATGTAAGATGCAAAAGCCACTGTTCAAAGACGTCAGATGTCAACCTCTAGCCTCCACTCTCACCTGCATGGGCTAGCACATGAAAAGAAGAAGCAAAACACATTTCACTTTTCAGAATACTAAGTCAAAAAATGAGTTACTTAAAGAAATTAAAATAGAACACACCTAGCAATTATTACTGGTAACTGAAACAAACAAACAAAAATGTTAGTAATCAAAAAGTTAAAAAAAAAAACCCTCATTCTGAAAAGGTCCCTAACCGGACTGTGGTGGCACATGCCTTTAATCCCAGCACTTGGAAGGCATAGGCAGGTGGATCTCTGTGAGATCAAGGCCAGCCTGGTCTACAGAGTGAGTTCCAGGACAGCCAAGGCTACACAGAGAAACCCTGTCTCGAAAAACCAAAAAAAAAAAAAAAAAGGCCTTGCCTAAATCTAAGGTTATGAGTGATGAGAGTGGAGTCACTTGCGAATTAGCTCAAATGATCCTGAAGCTATTTATACTTGAGCAGTATGAATCATGACTGACTAGGCTGTCTGCATTTATTTCCCTATATTAACCTGGTTATCTATGAACTTGCTTAGCACCCAGTGTGAATGCCAGTCTAGTGAATGTTTTACCTTCCTGATTTAGGGTTTTTAAAAGAATATTGTATGAGGAGAGGAAAAAGTACAAATTAATGAAAACTGTTTGACATCATGCTTCTCAGAAATTTCTCTGGAAACAAAAACCATCCCTTATCAACAACAGAAATCTGCTCCCTGGACAGTTTGCCTCCTGAGAATGTGCATCTTAGTGCTGCCCATAGAACAGAGGTCAGGCATTTTCTAGGGCAGGAGTCCATCCTCTGCTTAAAGGCCCATTTGAAACTTTGTGAACCAAGACACAAAACTAAAGTGAATATTAGATATTTGTATAACAAGAGAGAAAACGTATTTCCGGAGTTTTTTTTCAAGTATTTTTGTTATTTATTTTTATTTTCATTTTTTATTTTTCTTCTCTCATATGTTATGTGTTTCCAGAGTTTTATTGACACAATTCAAAATATAATAAAAGTGATAATTGAGTACATTTTAAAATATAGAATAATAATAAGAATAATAAAGTTGTTTACAGAGAAATAACAATTCTTTGAACTGGGAGTTTAGGGTTTGAATTACCTATCATTAAATTAGTTACAAAGGCTGGTGACCAGATTTGGCCTGAAGATCATGGCTTGACTGAGAAACCTTTTATTAATGCCCCAGAAGAATGAAAAAGTAGAGGAAAGCAGCATTTACAAGTTTTTCTCTGATATATTTACATTTCTATATTTCACATGTCATTTCTACTTCAGTTTGGTTTGGCCAGAGGTACCTGTTTGCTTTGGAAATGAACTGGGATTGTTTAAAAGAAATTGAAAGATGGAAAAATAACGTATGCTTAGTAATTAAGCACCATTTTTTAAAAAATTTTCTAGTGTGACCCACAAAATGAAGTCAACGATCACTGAGGAAGTTAAATCTTCCTAATGTTGCTTAAGTCCCATTAACGTGTCAAAAGCCTCGTTTCACTAACGGATAGCTTTGGTCTCACTCAGTCAAAGGAAGAGAGTTCCTGAAATAGCTTGAGGGAAGTCCTTGCTACTTGGTGTATTGGCCCATTATTGCCCCATTACTGCTGACTAACACCGACCTCAAACCTCAGCACTCCTACAGCCTGAGAACTTCCTCCCATCTTTTAAGAAGCTTCACATCAATTGTGCTCTAGTTGGTCTAGCCTACTCCAACATAGAGAGCAGAGAAGAACTGAGCGACATTTTAATGACTCCCGACATCAGTTTCAGACCTTCACACACACAGGAACACACGTACACACAGGCACACCTACCACACACACATATACAGTCAAAAAATAGAATAAATATGATTTTAAGAGAGAAGAAATCCTTTCTGGCTTCTGCTGTATAATTTTAGCTAGGATTGATTCCCACAGCCAGATGACTGGGAAGGTTTAAGATTTGATTTTTTTAAATATCCATGGCACACAGCAGAAAGCAACACTGGAGGAAGGTCACGTTAGAGATTGGGTGAGCTAACCTGTACAACATGTCATGGTTTTACTATAAAATCTGCTACAAAGGCGCTTACTATAAACATACCTAGACACAAAAGCATGAGCACAGTGCACCAAGGAGATTGCTTACCTGCATGCAGCCTGGAAACGGTTGCCAGTTTGCAAAGAAGCCCCACTTTGACATAGGGTCACCTCCAGCCTGGACTGTGAGAGTGGGGAAGGACCGCGGAGCTGTGCGGGAGAGCTGAGTGTTGTTCCTGCCTGTGCATGCTCTGGAATGCACATGCTTCCTGAGCTTTCCGGGGAGAAAGCAAGCAGCGAAGTGGGGCACAAAGGGACAGAGCCTGAGAGTGGAAAACCTAGAAGGAAGCGCTCAGTGTTCAGCCCCCTTCCCTAAAATTCTAAATTACTGAACTAGGCTATCCCAAACATGTGTCACTTCAACCATGTCCCTAAGACAAGACAAAGGAAAAACAGTTAATAAAGTTGCTTTGAGGAGAAGAAGATCCCAGGTCCAGTAAGTACTGTAGATTTTTCAATAAGACTAAAGCCAAACTGCCCAATCCTCTGGGATCAGGTTTATAAACCAAAGTGATAGCTCCGTTAATCAATTTAAGGGGCTAGCAATGGAATGTACAAGAAACAGGACATGGTGGGGCAGGGATTTTTTTTTCTGTCAGCACAAAGAAAACCTGCAGCATCCAGGAAAAGCATGGCAACCAGTACTGGCATGATGAACCCTCTGAGACCTTCTGGGGATGGAGCTGTCATCCAGCAGCACGGCCAAGATGGTGACTGTGAGCCATCCTTCCTTTCTGAGCATCCGTGATGACCTCGGATGCCTGTGCTAGAGGCTCAGCCACCCCTGCCTTTTAGCCTAACTCCAGAGGGGAGTGCAGCAGGAGCCTTCATCACTAATGGCAAGGCCTGGAACTAAGTCGGGACATGGATGACAGCTGGGACTTTGCAGGGCTTCTCTCAAGCAAGACAGAAACCAAAGCTGAGCTCCCTCCCAAAACTATGGCCTATGTAGTAATAGAATGACTTTTAGGTTGTGCTATTCTGTTCTCCTCTGATAAAAATAAGATCATAACTCATTCATAACATATGTATAATATATATATATATATATATAAAAGTTACAGTATAAATCTCAATTTGTTTCTGAGGAGCATGAGTTAACATTATTGTAATTACTGTGATTATAGTCAACTTTGGTCTGCAGCTTTTGAAGTCTCCCAGATAATAATGATAAATATCTGTAATAGACTGCAGTAGAGGGTAGTTTATGGAAGATAACCTTTCTATTAATTGACTTCAACAATCTTTTTGCATCTCAATTGTACACTTTCCAGAGGAATGACTGGAGCCATTCATTAAGAACATTCAGAAAAGAAAAGTTCCTGTAATTATCTTCTCTAATGAATGGAATTACTTGGTACCTTAAAACAATAAGTAACCTTCACAGAATGTGTTAAAAACAGGAGGAAGACAGAGACTGGAGATGATTTAAAATGGAAAAAGAGGAGAGAAGAAAGGGGGAGAGAAGACAGGAAAGGAGAAGAGAATGAGAGAAAACAGACTCCACAGTCTGCAACAATATTTTAAAAACAAGAAAAAAATATAACAGAAATGCATGATCTAGATTTAAATCTCAGATGCTATTGTTCATTAGCTCCATGAAACCAGCTGTGACTTGAGTCCCATAAGCCTCAATCTTCTCATCTGTAAAATGGGAATAAGAGTTTATTTCATGTGGTTACAATGGTAGGTAAAAGACTCATACACACCTTATGCATATAGCCTAAACATAATTTCATGTGACATTTTAACAACAATTTTTTCTTGAACCAATGTCTTATATTATGGAATTTTTCATTTTGGGCATCATCTTTGCACACACAAAGTTTTAAATTTTGGAGCACATTGGGTTTTCAGATCACAGGAGTTCATCCTGTAGTGCCCAGGAAACTTTAAGTGCTGATACAGTAAATAACTACTTCAGTTTGCCTTCACTAAGTTCCTAAAAGATATTATTCATTAGATCTTATGTAGCCTGTGAAATGGATTTTTCCTTTAAAAGTTACCCTGTTGTAACTGTTTCTTGTCTATTTTTCTTTTGATAGCTTCCAATAGATTTAGAATCTGTACTTTCTAAAACATCACAGTTTTATTAATTCTTTGAGATTTCATGCATGCATGCGATGTATTTTGATTATATTTACCCCTCCTCCACTCTAATTCCTCCTAGACCTACCTCCCATCTCCTCATCTACCCCAACCCAACTTCATGCACTCTTTCCTTTCTAAAGATTTTACTTGGGCTGGAGAGATGGCTCAGAGGTTAAAGAGCACTGACTGCTCTTCCAGAGATCCTGAGTTCAATTCCCAGCACCCACATTGTGGCCCACAACCATCTGTAATGAGATCTGGCACCCTCTTCTGCATACATAATAAATAAATAAATCTTAAAAAAAAAGATTTTACTTTATTTCTAAGTGTGTGTGTGTGTGTGCATGTGTGTGTGTGTGTGTGTGTGTGTGTGTGTGTGTGTGTGTGTGTGTACCAGAAGAGCACATTTGATCCCCTAGAGCTGGACTCGTAAGATACATGTGAGCTATCTGATGTGGGAATTAGGAACTAGACTCAAGACCTTTGCAAAGGCAGCAGGTATTCTTTTTTTTTTTTTCATTTTTCTTTATTAAGAAATTTTCTACTCACTTCACATACCACCCACAGATCCCCTCTCCTCCCTCCTCCATCCTCCCATCCCCCAGCCCTCTCTCCCAAGTCACCCCTCATCCCCACATCCCCCAAATCAAGGTCTCCCATGGGGAGTCAGCAGGGCCCAGCACACTGAGCCTAGGCAGGTCCAAGCCCCTTCCCACTGCACCAAGGCTGCCTAAGGCATCACACCACAGGCACTGGATTCCCAGAAGCCTGCCCATGCACCAGGGACAGATCCCGATCCCCCTGCCTGGGTGCCCCCCAAACAGTTTGAGCCAAACAACCATCTTCTGTATCCAGAGGGCCCAGTCCAGTCCCATGGGGGCTCCACAGCCACCAGTCCACAGTTCATAGGCTTCCACTAGTGTGGCCAGTCATCTCTGCATGTCCTCCCATCATGATCTCGATGTCCCTCACCTGCAGAATCCCTCCTCTCTCTCATCAATTGGATTCCCGGAGCTCAGCCTGGTGCCTAGCCGTGGATCTCTGCATCTGCCTCCATCAGTCACTGGACAAAGGCTCTAAGATGACAATTGGTTATTTGCTAGGCTGGTCACCAGAGTAGACCAGTCCAGGCACCCTCTGGACCACTGCCAGCAAACCAAGGTGGGGTCATCCTTGTGGATTCCTGAGAGTCTCCCCAGCACCCTGCCTCTTCCTATTCCCATGATGTCCTCATCTATCATGGTATCTTCCTCCCTGCCCTCCCACTCTGTTCCTGTTCCAGCTTGACCCTCCCATTTCCCTATGTTCTCATCCCCCACTCCTCGCCCTCTGCCACCACCCCCCCACACACACCCAGTCCACTCATGTAGGTCTCGTCCACTTCTCCTTTGCAGGGTCATCCATGTGTCCCTCCTAGGGTCTTTCCCTGTTAGCTAGCCTCTCTGGAGCTGTAGGTTGGAGTCTGGCCATCCCTTCCCTCACATCTAGTATCCACTTATGAGTGAGTACATACTATGTTTGTCCTTCTGAGTCTGGGTTACCTCACTCAGGATGATATTTTCTAGTTCCATCCATTTGCCTGCAAATTTCATGATATCATTGTTTTTTATGCAGCAGGTATTCTTAATCTTAATCACTGAGCCATCTCTTGAGCACCCCTCCCTTTGTTTATAACTTATGAAGTCCAGTTTGTGCTACCCATGTACTCATGGGTTTGGGTAAAGCCACAGCAACATGGCCAGCCTTCCAGGGGCCACAACTTAAAGAGAATGAGTTTCCTCTCCCAGAATCCATCAACTGTCCACAGTGCCTCAACCATGCATAGTGATCTTGATCCCACCCCTGCTCTTGCTGGGATGTTGACTGGCTTGATCTTGTGCAAGTCTTGTGCAGATAACCATAGCTAATGTGATATGTGTGCAAGTGCCCTGCCATGTCCAGCAGAAAATTTCAGGCCAGTCTTCTACAAACTCTGACTCTTACAATCTTTCAACACACCCTTATTCTATGTTCTACAGAAGTGAAAACAGGAGCACAGAGAGACTGAAGGATTGTCCAAGGCCAAGTCAGCTTTCAGTAGGGACCTCATTCTTGGTTCTTTGTCTTTCAATTAGATGCCAACATTTCCTCCTTTTTTGACCTGGGATGTCTTAAGAGAGTATTGGAGTACATCAAGCTTGACTCCTTATACAATACAGTCCAAGCAAATGTACATTACAAGCCTGTTAACAAAAGGATAGAGCACGCTTCTTCACTGAGCAATAAGTAGAAATCTCCAATTTAACTTGACTGCCATTGTATGATTAGGGGCATCCAAAATGAGAATAGGCTTAATGCATGCCAAACACTGAATTTTTAATCTATAAATTTTACTTGGGTAAAAACAAAGAAAAACTAAGCTATCCAGTTCTATTTATTCATCTGTGAGTGTATAATTATCCTGATACTATATGACAAGTCAAAATTTTCAGTTGGTGGCATTTCCTGTCAATAGAGAAAGGATTGGCCTTGTGAGTTTTCTCTGATTGGTGCACTTCCTGTATGTATGCCGCTGAGCAAACTGGTATTCTACCTGGGACTGAACCAGTCTCATCAAATTTGACCACAGATTCTGCAGAACCTGCAGAATCACACATTGTGTGATTGAACACATTTAGACTTACAGTAAAAATAATATGACAATATATGTGTTAGATCTAGTGGAATGCTTGTACGTGCTAACCTACTCAGCAAACCCATCCTAACCAAAACCAAACAAGGATGTAGGGTGAGGTTCTGAACTCTCAAAGCCCCACCCCCATGACATGCTCCCTCCAACAAGGCTCCACCTCTCCAAACAGCACTGCCCAAACAGGAAACCAAGTGTTCAAACACCTGAGTTTGGATGTCTTGGGGTGGAAATTCTTTAATTCAGCTCCCACATAAGTGCTAGTACTTGATCTAGCTTATAATGTAAAAGAAGGCCATAGGAACTGGAGAAATGGCTCAGCCGGTAAAAGATCTTTCTACTCTTAAAGAGTACCACAGATTCCTTCCAACACCCATGCCAGCTCTAGGGATCCAATGCCCTCTACACACACACACACGTACACATACAGAATCACACACAGAGATACACACATAAAACACATTTAAAAAAGTAAGACTATAAAATGAAAGTTACAAAAGGGGGAAATAAGAGAAAGGAGATGACCTAATGTGAAACTTGGGATAGATAGCGCCACAACACAACATAGAATATGCCTCCAGTTGCTGAACCACAAATGATGGTAAAGAAACTAAGCTTGCTTATCACAGGTCGTCCTCTGCTTACTTCATCTAATTCTCTTTGGTTCATGTATTTTTAACTGAAGAGAACCATATATGTAAAAAGGTTTTCTGACCTGCATGGTTGTAAGCCAAAACAGCCTAAACTAATGTAATAAAATTATATTAGGAATAAATTATAGGTCCCAAATCACTTATCCATAACCATTAGGGACAAAATTGAGAATGACTATGTGATCAGTTGTAAGGATGCTATGTCACATAGCTAATCTTTCCATCATCCAGAGTCACAGCTGACACCCCTGCAGGTGTCACAGGGTTGATACAAGACAGGTTAGCAAGAGAAAAGCATTGCAAGTCTCCTTAGTCAGAGGTTTACATGGCAGGAAGTCTTTCCTTTTGAAAGTCTAGGAACTCAGGGTGAACTATGCATTCTTATGCTCCAGTTCCATGAAGCACAGACTGTTGTGGAACATTGCTTTAACACTGTAAAGATGTGTTACATTTGTTTATGCTGCATTTGTTTCACTGTGTAAAGGTGTGCTACATTTGTTTATGCTGCATTT
>CABHPQ010155012.1:19840-59629 GCA_902168405.1 Peromyscus aztecus
TTTGTTTCACTGTGTAAAGGTGTGCTACATTTGTTTATGCTGCATTTAACAATGTAAAGATGTGTTACATTTGTTTATGCTGCATTTGTTTAACAATGTAAAGATGTGTTACATTTGTTTATGCTGCATTTGTTTAACAATGTAAAAATGTGTTACATTTGTTTAAGCTGCATTTGTTTAACAATGTAAAGATGTGTTGCTTTGCCTGCCTAAGGCACCTGATTGGTCTAGTAAAAAGCTGAATGGCCAATAACTAGACAGTGGAGGGATAGGTGGGTCTGGTGGGCAGAGAGAATAAATAGGAGGAGGAATTTGGGTTCAAGGGAGAATGAGAGAAGAGAACAAGGGAGAAAGAGAGGGAGACACCTAAGGCCAGCCAGCCAGGCAGCTGCCAGCCAGCTAGATAAGGAGTAGAACATAAAGGAAAGAAGGAAAGAAAGGTAAAAAGCCCTGAGGCAAAACATAGATGATGAGAAACAGGTTAATCTAAGTTATAAGAGCTAGTGGGACAAGCATAAGATAAGGCTGAGCATTCATTACTAACAATAAGCCCCTGTGTTTTGATGTGGGAACTGGTTGGCAGTCCAAAAGAAAGCCTGCTCCAACAGACAGCTGTGTAGTCATGTGAATGGATGCAAAAGACAGGAGCTCATGGAGGTAGAGTGAGGAAACTCATCTGACCCTGTCTCTTCAGATCCTTCTGGTTGCTTGTAGTATTTCTTCCTTTCTGGATGGGAGTTTTTTTGACTTACAATGAAACAAAGTAGGGCAGAAAAGTTTTAATATCAGCTATTTCACAGAAAAATAAAAGATGTTTTGAGTTTTTATGGCTGTTTGGGGGAAAATAGGTTCTGGCTTCTGTGTCCTGCCCTGGAGAAGTGAGTTCCTAATTTTCATGGTCTGTCATTGGGGAAGTTGAGGAACAAGAGACAGGAAAGCAGAAAGTCAGAAAGATACTGTGTCTGAGGCCAGTTCCAACACCATCACTTTAGAGTAATCTTTTTTTCTGTCTCTTAGTCCCAGAAAACAGTGTGACATCTCCGGTGTCTGAAGAAGCACCTGTCACTAAACATATTGCCATTTCTAAAATAAAATGCAAAGGATCACACTTAAAATCTTTTGATATCTTCACATCAGTTCACACCAGTTTTCCCACCAGTGTATTTCATCAAGGCTTTATGGAAAGAAAACTATTTAGGGATTTGGGAACAGTGAATAAAGAGATTGTGCACATGTTCTTGTTTTTCTCTCTCTCCCCTCTCTCTTACTCTCCCTCTCCCTCACTCCCTTCTTCTCCTCCTGTCCTCTCCATCTTGAACATAGCACACACACACACACACACACACACACACACATGTACATATATATTACTACATATAATTATGAAAAATGAGTAGTAAAAACTTTGTCATGTCTGTTAATATCTGTTTCACCTTAAACAAATCACATTGATGAAGACTGTTTTGTAGCCTCAAAAATGTAAGCCATTGTAGCATTAACCAAAAGATCATCTGTGGCTGTGTTATAAACAACCTTTGAAGTGCTCTCCGTGAATGAGCATAGCCGGGAGGTTAGAGGACCTGAACACTGTCACAGTTCTGCTGTTGACTTTGCATGTGACCCCAGGAAAGTTGTTTTGTTGCCCTAGTCCTCAAATTTCCTTCTGTAAAATGATGCGATTGGAACAGATGGTCTCTGAGGCCTTTCCAGTTTTATAACCAGGCCTTCCAAAGTTTTACATTTTTACTATGTCAGCTGATTAATATTTTAATTAATACCAAGACTGTGTTACTTTAAATACCTCTCGGTTTAATATGTCTATTTTTATATGTTCACAAATACATGTATATGCAGATATGTCTATAACTAACGCACAGAGTTTGATGCCAATCATTTCCTCTCCCATTTCTAAACACATTGTTTGACATAGAAGCACCATGCACAAATACACATGATAGTAAAAACAGAATGTCCACACTTCCCACAGCAGAAACTTGCAAACCTGCTGTGCTGAGAATATGAGCAAACAAGTACCACGAGATGATTTCTCAACTCTGGAAATATTTGTGAGTAATTTTGCCAAAGTATTAGTCAGAAATGCTAATTGAAAGCCCAAGCCAGCAGCACAGGGGCTACCTTGCTTTACTTAGCTTCCTCTTTGAAATCTTGCCCTCTTAGGAAAACCCATGGAAAGAAATCCCTTTGAAACACTAGCTTGGACATGGAAATTAGCTTCTTGGGGTTTCAGAGAGCAGATCTGGACCTGCGTTCTCTGCCAGCCATGTCTTCTTTGTAAAGTCACTGCTTTGCTGTGTGGGGAGTTATGAAAAGGCCCATAGTTGTAAATAGTGAGCTGACTTTCCATTTTTCAGTTTTGAATCTTGCTTTGGGATTTAAGGAGAAAATACTACTTTTTCTAATGTCTTCCTGAAACTACTCCAAGTTCACAGTTTCCATTGACCCTAAAAAGGACTTTGTGTCCTTATGTACAATTTAGTCATGAAGACCAAATACAAGGCAATATTTTTTGTGTTGGTAATAGTGCAAAGTTTTCCTATCGCATGCATATTCTTCCATGACATATTTTTGGTTATATATATCTACTTCTGCCTTATCGAAAACATATGTCTCTACTAACACACACATATATATATATAATACATAATGCACATTATAAACATATTATATATATATATATACACACAAATGGCCCCCATCTTATTCTCAAAACTGAAGACTTATGTTAATACAACAGTTAATTGATGAAATAATAAATTGTTCAAATATCTTAAAATGCGTTGTCTCACAGAATAATGTGAGGCTGGCTCATCTGAACCCCAGCTTGATTTTCTACCTTCTCCTAGGCAGTCATGCAGCCCTTCCATTTCTATAGGTTCTGCAGTCATGGAGTCAACCAACATTGAGGAAAAAATTCTTTGTACTGAACACAGGCAGATTTTTTTCTCTTAACCCTTTAAAAGTGCAGTCTAACAACTATTCCCACAGTGTTTCTTTTGTCGTAGGTACTGTGATCATCCTAGGTAGGGAGGATGTGCATAGGTGTGCTGTGGGATGTTCCGTATGGCAACTGTGTTGCTAATAAAACACTGATTGGCCAGTGGCTAGGCAGGAAGTATAGGCGGGACTAACAGAGAATTAAAAGAACAGGAAGGCAGAGGGAGTCTCTGCCAGCCACCGCCAGGACAAGCAGCATGTAAAGATGCCGGTAAGCCACGAGCCATGTGGCAAGGTATAGATTTATAGAAATGGATTAATTTAAGCTATAAGGACAGTTAGCAAGAAGCCTGCCACGGCCATACAGTTTGTAAGCAATATAAGTCTCTGTGTTTACTTGGTTGGGTCTGAGCGGCTGTGGGACTGGCGGGTGAAAGAGATTTATCCTGACCGTGGGCCAGGCAGGAAAACTCTAGCAACATAGGTGGCATGGGGATCTCTCTACTATTTTATATAAGGAGTGAGAACATGTTCTGATTTGCGTCCTTAGGGACCTGCAGCCAGTCTCCATGGAGACAGAGGGTTGACTGCACTGCCTCCCTGCTCCTGCTACCTCCACATGTTTAAAATGAAAGCTGAGAAGAAAACACAAGAATTAGAGCAGTTTATCTTTTCCATTTCTCTAAACTCTTGTCCCAACCTCTTTCCCTATATGTACATATTGCCTTGAGCCATGAACTGAAGTTACCGTGTCAGTATACACATATTTATGACTGTGTAGACACAATTTGATACATCCCATACCCAAATATGTGGGAATCTGCTAGCATTTATCTTGCCTTTCCAAACTTAAAGAACATATGTTCTAATATATGTAAGAAATGCTTTTATGGTTCCATTGATATTTTTGGACACTAAAACTCATTTTCTAATCCAAGAAGTTTTCTATGCTTGAAAAAAAAAAAGGACAGGGAATTGGATATTCTTGAGTAGCATGCTTGCTGCACAAGCTGAGGGCCTGAGTTCAGATCCTTGTGCCCATGTAAAAAGCCAGACCCTGGCCTGGCCAGTTGTTGCAAATCTTTAATATGTACTTGGGCTGCAAAGGAAGGCATTTCTCTGGTGTTAAAGGCAAGCCTGGTCTACATGGTGAGTTACAGGCTAGCCAGAGCCGCACATTGAGACCCCATAAAAAAGAATAAAAATAAAATAAAAAGCCAGGTCCTGCATGTGCTTATGATCCCAGTACTAAGAAAGCAGAGACCCGAAGCTCCCTAGCACTTACTGGCTAGCTATCCAAATCAATGAGCTCCAGGTTATATGAGAGATTCAATTTCAAATATAATTTGGAGAACAATTAAGGAAGATACCCATTGATGACCTCTACCCTACACACACACACACACACACACACACACACACACACACACACACACAAAACCCTAGTGTTTTTACTGCTAGTTTATTTTTTGAATGATAACCCTGTTCTTCAAATTTAGTAAGAAAGATTTTGTGCATGAGTGTGTGTGTGTGTGTGCGCGCGCGCGCGCGCGTGTGTGTGTGTGTGTGTGTGTGTGTGTGTGTGTGTGTGTGTGTGTATGTGTGTGTAACTTCTCTGCCTTTTTACTAAGAGTATGACCTTGAAAGTAAGTGAAGCATTTTATCTACTTATGGTCACAAAAATAAATATGGAGAAATATTTGATAAATTCAGAGATTAAATCAGAATATGGAACAAAAGTAATCTTTTTTCTCCTAGATCCATTCTCAGCTCAACACAGCCCTGCTGCAAACTGCGCCTGTATTATGCCTTCCCAGTGTTTGTTGATTCTGCCCACTGATCTGTCTGCCAACATGGCATAAAGAAGAATCAGAATGGCTGTCAAGGACAGATGGACAGAGGGTCTAGATATTAAAGTAGACAAATGAGGAAAGTATAAGCCAGTGGGACCTCAATCTCTTCATATTGCCTGAAAAAATAGCACATAAACTTTCAAGCTGACCAAATAACAGGAACATTTATCACCATTTATAACTCCCTCATCTCTCCCCGACCTCTCTCCCTTTCCTCCCCTCCTCCAAACTTAAACATTGATCCCGTTTCATTATATAAACTTTCTTATAAAAAACAACCAACTAAGACACTATGAATAAGATCTATACTGGAATACTTGTTTTTATGTTAGAGTAGCAGGTTAATATGCTAATCATGCTTAATCAAGTTTCAGATTTTGATCAATGAAATTATGCATTGCTAATCATTTATAGCCTCTTCCAGTATATAGTATAATAATAATAGCTAACACTTATGTAATGCTTCTTTAAGTCATGCACTTCAATGTATTCTAAACAGTTTATATCCATGAGCTTAACAGCCCACAACAACTAAATCAACAGCTCTGTTTGCAGATAAAGAAGGAGAGACATTGAAAGATTAAAAAAATAGACTACTTGTTGAAGGTACCCAGTTTATCAATGGCAAATCCAAAGTCACATACAAAGAGAAATGTACAACTTAAAAGACCTACGAAAATAGGTCATTGTAAGCCTGAACAAATAAATAGCAATGTATTTTATGAATTGGAAACTGGCTTCATGTTTAAGTAACCTTCCTATATATTCACTCTATTTGAATATATGAGATGAATATAGAGCAAGCCACCCACAGAAACTTGAAAGTGTGAGGGTACCATAAAAAAGGATTACGAACAGTACAATGCTGAACACCATCACAGAAGCTCTGCCTTACTATTACTTTGAAGAGCTAAAACTACATGCTGAAGTAAGTAGTCATGGAACAACAATTTTGTACTAAAAGTTCTCCAAGAAAGTAAAATGCTTTTATTGTTTTTCTTAAATGAAGACAATACTAGTTGAATATTACAACACTCCAGTGAAACAAACACAAAAAGTGTGCTGAAGAATGAGCCTTGTCTATACAGCTTGAGCTAGTGTGTCCTTTAATGCTGCAGAGTATTTACGGGGAATGCACATTCATGCTTAGACACCCCTTGTCTGCAGTCTATTAAAGGTTTTAGCCCTGCAGGACTTCATATCAAGAGTTTAAACCACATGTGTTATTTAGCTCCAATCTTACCACCACCTCAGATGTTATGTTTGTAAACTTATACCTCCTGGTTCACTTTATTGGATGCAATTAAATGGATGGCTGCAAGTGGTTGTGGCACAGTCATATATTTTAACATGGTCATTCGATTTAAAGCCAGTGACATGTTGATTCAAAAGCCTGAAGACTGAGCATTATGTGAGACATTAAAAAAGTGTGAGGGTGCCATAAAATAGGATTATGAACAGTACAATGTTGAACACCATCACAGAAGTTCTGCCTTACTATTAATTTGAAGAGCTAAAACAATATGATGAAACCTCATATTTACTTTTCCACAAAGTAAAAATGACTGTACCACTGGTTAACACCGTAAACACAGTACTGGAAAATAAACACTAAGATGAGAATTTAATTTTTTAAAATATATATCAAAAACTTGCAGAAATAGAGTATTTCAAAGGCACTGGGGAAAACATGCTGTACATAAATCACAGATAAAACAAATTCCATAAAACATTTCAATTGCTTCATTAGCGTTATTACATTTTCTCCTAAATTTTTTGGGTATCAAATAATTTAGAACGATGCAAAGCTTCCATATAGCTTTCTTTTCTATACATCACCTTGGTAGTGTTCATATGTTAATCGCCTGTGAATCTCCAAGAATGAAATATGGCACACAGCATTTCCTAACATGTTTGATATAAAATCCCTTGTTCACAGAATATCTTGGAAGACTCGAGTTCCACAGAAATCATTTGAATCAGAAACAGGGGGTTCTTTCCATAAATACATTTGTTAGCTTCTATGCTGAGATGCCTCCAACTTCTTCAGACACTCTTCTCTCACCACTTTCCACTTGGTGCTCAGGAATTTAAAGATAGGGACAATGTCACTCATTTGACTCCTCAGCCTAACATACTGCTTAATATATATCAAGCAATTTATTTTCCAAGCAACTGTGTGACGCATATGAAGGACTAAATAAATATTTGCTAAAATTCTCTGAGATTTTCTTACTAAGTTCCTGTCTTCTCCCCTCCTGTCTCTCTTCCTTCCCCCATGCATCTCCCTCATGTTAAATTTACTAATTGATCGTTTAAGTCTAGAGTCTAGACTATTCTATTTTCTGATTCAATATTCTCATAGCCAAAATATGATTGGAAAAACAAATATAACTGCTTGTTACTCATAATGTTCTTGAAAGATAGCCAGGTCATGGTTCTAGGAGCCAGATGATAAGGACATCAGTTACAATCTGTCTATTTCCTTTCTCATTGGCCCAGCCCAGAAATAAGGTCCTCTTCCTTGAATTTTCCTTCTTTCTGTTGTGTAGATATTTCATCTGAATTGAAACATTCCCTCCTCTGGAGGAGAAGCTTTTGGCCTTGGAAATTAAATAAAATATACAGGGTTCAATAAGAACCAAAACTAACAATTCCCAAGAAGTTCCTGAAACTTACAAGATTCATTAGGATCCTAGCTAAGGTTTTACAAGCAGTAACAATGGCTGTCTGCAAGTAGTACAAAAAGCTTCAGGAGTGCAGTTTTCCTGAATCATTCTCTAAGCTCATGTGAGATTTTTGGTGATGTAGCTGCCCATGAGTAATTCATGCTCTTGAAAGCAACCCTAATAAACTCCTTAGTTAACCAAGTTGGTCTTTGGTAAAATTATTACTTTGTTATATTTCCATCAAACAACACCTTCTTTTGCATAAGGAATTTCATATATTTCAGAAAACTTAATGATTTTTAAAAAAAAGACTACATTTGCTAAAAACATTTTAGTAAATGTTAACATTTTTGCTGCGTTGAGCAAAACTTTACAGATATAGCCGAAGCTTTATTTGTATCCTTCCTGATTATATTCCTATTCACCCATTCTAAATATAGCCACTCTCCTGATGAAGTCAGTGTGAACTTTGATATCTTAATTGTGTACTATGTAGCCATATAAAACACATGTTCTTTTGTTGCTAATATGCACAAGTGAAAGCGTGTATACATACCTTCCTTCAGATTGCTGTCTTTCACCCAACATTATGCTTTCAATTTTTATATATACAGCACATGGAGATCATTCCTATTAGCTATAGACTCAATTGCACCCACATGCCTCCATTTTAAACCCTGTATTCTATTGATAAACAATGAGGCTTTGTTGTTTCATATATTTCAGGGCAGTTGGAGTACCCCCTGGAATCTCTTTTCCTCAGACAGTATATCTACCAGCAACCATGCTGAGTGTTGGAATCTTACACCTTACACCTGTTCCTTCCATCCTGCTTGGCTGACAGGAGCTGCTTTACCCTGGTGGGTCCCTCACCATCACAAATTTATTCCAGAATCACTTATAACTGACTCTGAGTGACCGACTAGTGCAGGATACAAAAATACCCCCTTGTGTCTTAGGAAGAACTACTCCTATGTGGTTTATATCTCAAAGCTGCTCACGAACTAACTCCAAACTAGATTTTTTTTTTTACATGAATCCACATCCTTAGCTGCCACTTCTGTACCCTGAATAGCTTTCCTCAGGAGGATCCATCCAGGGCTCTCCTGAACAGCACTTCTCTACTTTGTGGCACACATCATACTCTTGGCTATGGGCTCTGCTGCTCAGGAACTTGATCCAAGACAGTGCCATTGCTATGTGGCTTTTATTACATGTGGCTGTCCCCTCCAGGTGTTTGAGACCAATAGGTACACAAGGAGGAGTAGGATTATCTTCAACTAATAAAACATTTCCAAATTTTTGTAGAAGTTAGTGTATTTACACAACTCTCTCCTCTGTATAAGAGTTATCATTTCCCAACAAACTCTAGTGCTGCTCAAATATTTTAAATTTTACTGAAAAACTAAGAGTGAAATAATTCATTTACCCCATCTTTTATCCTGAGTTGTTTCCTTTTATTTTATCATTTAAAGTAAACATATAAATATATTAAAATGAGATAAATATAAATAAATATTATATAAATATCTAAAATAAAATGTTTTATTGTTTATAGCATAGCCCTAACTTGTGCCTTGCCAATGTTCTAACAATTTAACTGACGTTAATTCATTTTCTGCTCATACAAAACACATGGTATATGCTGCTATGACTACATCTATTTTACATATAAGGAAACAGGTCACAAAAAGATAAGTGACTTGATCAATGCCATATAGAAAGACCAGAACATATACTTAAACCAAGTACATCAAGCTGAAAAATATCTATGGGCTCAATTACTGTTTTAATATCATACATTAAGTGTATCGTTTCATATTCTTTGCAATATTCTTATGCGCTCAGTAAGTCTCCTGGGCTTTTATTTGCTGCAATGTTTCTTAAATAAATAAAACTCTACCTAACAGTTATGATGAGCTAAACTGTGACCCCTTTCCAGAATAGCCACATCCCAATCTCTAGGCCCTTGCATGTTTCCTTCACATGAAAAAGAAATTCTGAAGGCGTGGTTAAACTAAGGTCTTGAGGTGTAAAGAGTACTCTGAACTGCAGAGACAGGTCCTGGGTCTATTCACAAGTTTCATTTGAAGAGGGAAGTAGACAGAGATGTGAGCACAGCCAAACCTGAAAATGAAGGCAAAACCTGAGAGTGAGGTGAGGAAGAATTCTTCAATCAACGAATGCAGCCTGTACCCAGTTAGGAACATCAAAGGAGCAAATCCTCTCCCATAGCCCTAGAAATAAACCCTCTGCGGATGCCCAGATTTCAGCCTTTGACTGATTTCGGACTTCTGGTCTCCAAGACTGTAAGAGAATATGTTAGTGTTTGAATCACTAAAGTTCTGATGATTTATTCTACCAGCAATAGAAAACAAATATCATAATCCAGTCCCAAACTCAAGGACTTGGAAATAAAAATATAAAATAGTAGTATTAATAATGACTCTCACCAACCTCTGAGACCAGTGAAATGGCCTTGTGTTCCAGCTTCCTTCCTGTTCCGGTGTTAAATACTCAGACCAAAAGCAACATGGGAGGAAGTGATTACTTGACTTACACTCCCAGATCATAATCCATCATTAAGGAACTCTAGCAGGAGTTTGAAGCAGGAAACACAGAGGAATGCTGCATGCTTACTTTCTCACTGGTTTATGATTAGTTAGTTTATTTATATAGCCTAGGACTACCTGCCTAGGGATGGGGCTGCCCACAGTGAGCTGGGCCTTTTTGCATCTATTAACAATCAAGACAATTCCCCACTGGCCATTCTCATCTAGGCCATTCCTCAGTGGAGGCCTTCTCTCAATGACCCTAAGTTATGTAGAGTTTAAAATTTAAGGTAAGTAGTACACCCAGGCCTTTGTCCCTTGGGAGTAGTATCAATACATAAAAACAAGCAAAAGCTCCCAATCAGTTCCTGGGTTTGAAATTAGCACATTGTCATTGCTACCTCATTTAATGGTCTAGAGGAAGACGTGACTGAATCTACAATCACCGGGCAGAGAAATATACTCCATTGTTGTGTGATATTTTGTTTGTGTTCTGACAAATAAAGTTTGTCTGGAGATCAGAGAGTGGAGCTAGCCACTAGTTAACCATAGAGGCCAGGCAGTGGTGGCTCACACCTTTAATCCCAGCACTCAGGTGGAGACAGGATCTCTGCCCCTTTCAGTCTGAGGATTAGGAGAGGTAAGAGGACAGTAGTGGCTGTTCCTTTGCTTCTCTGATCTTTCAGGTTATTACCCCAATATTTGACTCCTGGTTTTTTATAGATAACTAATTAGGATCGTGATTCACTCCACCACCTTTGTGAAGATACTGCATCTGACTTTGCAGTTCTCTCTCAATGGAGGTAGAGATTTGGGGAGTAATAAATCAATCTCTTTTATTTGGGTTATCTTTATTATAAACATTTAATCCTATATTCAGTTAGATAATCATGGAGCATGCTATGACTTGACTAGGAAATAAACCTCATATTCTCATGTGTTGAACACTTGGTTGTCAGCTAGCTGTATCAATTGGGGAGATGATGGGAACTTTTAAATAGAGGGCCTCCTTTAAAGAAGGCCATGGGAAGTTGGGTATAATGGTACACGCCTTTAATTCCAGCACTTGGGAGGCAGAGGCAGGAGGATCTTTGTGAGTTCAAGGCCAGCCTAGTCTACATAGTGAGTTCTAGGACAATAGAGCTGTACATAGTGAGACACTGTCTTGAAAAATCAAAAAGAAGGCCATTGGGGCACGCCTCTTGATGCTGTTACTGCCCCTGGTCCCTCTCGCAGGCCTTGCTTCCTTGCCTACCATGAAGTAAAGAAGCTCCTCCAGGATGTGCTCCTCCCGCCATGGTGGTCTGTCAACAAATGGGGCAGAGAAACCATAGACTGAACCCTCTGAAACTGGGAGCCAGCCAAATAATGTCTCTTCCTTTAAGTTATTCTCCCAGGTGTTTGATCACAGGGACACACAAGTAACTAAAACACGACACAGTATGTTTTAATATATGTTTACAATGTATAATGTCTTCATTGGGCTAATAAACGAATCTACTGCCCTGCATACATATCATTTGTTGTTGTGAAAACATTTAAAATCCACTCTTGTAACGACTTCTCTTGAACGGTAATTATTTGGCTACAAAAATTTAAATTGATTGATATTTTACTTCAACATTTGAAAATACATCCCATCATTTCCTGATATCTAGCTTTTCTGTGAGAAAATTGCACTCAATCTATCTGTCATTTCCTTTCACTGATCCATTTCCCTCTGACAGATAAGATGTTCTGTTTGTTTTTGAAGAGCCTGGGTTTGGAATTGTTTCTGTTTATCTTACCCAGATACCCAGATTTCAGTACATGCTATCAAACTGCAGTTTGTTTTTAATTTCTTTTTACATTCTCTCTCTCTCTCCCCGCTCTCTCCCTTTCTCTTTCCCTTTGTCTTTCCCTCTCTCTCTCCCTCCCTCCCTTCCCCCTTCTCTGTGTACATGCCACCGTGTGCGTGTTGAAATCAGAGGACAACTTGCAGTCCTTCCTAGCTGAACCATCTCACCAGCCCACTAAAGACTCATGACTCATGTCTTTCTTCAAGTATAGAAAGCATATGATTGTGTGTGTGTGCGTGTGCGTGCGTGCGTGCGTGTGTGTGTGTGTGTGTGTGTGTGTGTGTGTGTGTGTGTATGTGTGTGTGTGTGTTGGTCAGAAGACAACATGCAGTAATCAGTGTTTTCCTTCCACTCCGTGGTTCCTGGAGGTGGAGTTCAGGTGGTGAGGCTTAGCGACAAGTGCCTTTGCTCACTGAACCGTCTTGCCAGCCCCCTGTGTGCTGTATTTTGATTACTACTTTTCACAATAGTTCCCAAATCACTTATCCTTTCTTGCACTGGGCATAATCTGGTATTTAACGACATTGAAATTTTTACTTCACTTACTATATATATGTATATATATATATAACTGTGCCATATAGTGTATGTATGTGACCTATATGTGTGTGTGTGACTGTGCCTTTTCTTTTTTCACTCCATTCTAATTCCTATTATGCTTTTGTGTTTCTTGTTATCTCTCTAAGATTTAAATGTGCTTATTATGTTTCAGATTATTCTCTAATCTCCAGACCTTCGGGTATAGTTTCTCCGGGTTGCTTCAGCTGCTTTCTCTCCCACGTGGAGTTTTGTTTTCTAAGTGTTTATTTATTTATTTTTATTCTGCTGTGCTCTGTGTTGTGGGACAATCCTTTCAGAGCTGTTTCACTCTTGTTTCCTCCAGAAGCCTGGGAGGTTCATGAGTCCCAGTACAGTCCTGGTGCTAATTTCTCAATAGGGGTTCCTGCACCCCAGGAGTGGTGTAAATTCAGGACTCACACCTGCTCCATGCCAACTTAGGTTTCCAGTTCCTTACAGATTTCTTCAGCTGATCCAGCTCAGGCCTGCCCTGGAGGGTAGAGTTTCTGTAGTACTATTTCACACAGGAGTCCTGTTTATGTGCCAGACTGTCTCAGCATCTGCTTCAGTGTTCTGGGATCGCTCCTCCTGCTCCCAAATCTCTGCCTCACTGGGAACCCCAATCAGGCTCCATGGCTTCCCCCACACTAGTTTCACATTTCTTCTTGATTTTTAAGGGCCAGGGGCTTTTATTTCCCTCCTTTCAATCCTGCTATCCATTTAAAAAATGAATGTATTTTCCAGTATTTATATATTATAGAAGAGATAGATACTTCTTCAACTATCTCTGTTTACCGCGCTGGCAGAAGTTTCTATCGTGTAGTTTATATCTTGGTTGGGATTTCTATGTAGCTCCCATAGCCTGTCTCCTTCAGGCTGGATGCTCCAAACAAATGCAGGTCTGTGTTGATTCCAAATCCAACCACTGTCTACCTAGTGGGTCCTCGACTCTCACAACCTTGCCATATTTCAACTCTGTGAAACACCCCCAACAAAAAGCAATTTGGGGGAGAAAAGGGCTTATTTCAGCTAACAGTTCCACATCACAGTCCCATCACATCCACAGACAAAAACAGAGAGAAATGGACATGTCATGTGCTAACTTGCTTACTTTTATGTGTTTTTACAGTTCTCTCTCTCCACTCTTACACAATTCAGGAACCACAGCTAGGGAATGATTCCACCTACAGTGGTCTGAGTCTTCCCACAGCGATTAACCTAGTTAAGACTGTCCCTCACAGTCACATAGGCCAATCCAATGTAGACAACCCTTCATTGAAACTCTCATCCCTGGTCATTTTAAGTTGTCAAGTTGACAAAGTTAACTATCATAAATCCCTGCTTCCTAAGTCAGGCTAGACTGTGACTATGTTGAAATGCTAGATCCAGGTCATTTCTCCCTCTGGCTGATGTCCTTCTAACCATTCCTGAACCATGAGCAATACTGTGTGAAAAGTAAAAAAAACTAAAAGCTAATGGGAAGGGCCGCAGCAGTCTATCGACTGAACTCCATCACCTAAGAATAGAACAAGATTGTGTCTTAAACCTAACTAAGAGTTCTGAATAAACATTTCCAATCCCATACCCTTGCTGGAACTCTATTTTGAGGATAAGAAAAAAGAAGTACATAAAGATGGGAAGCTCCTGTCAGGATTTACTCAGATAATCAATTCCCTGGTTATGTGCTGAAGTCATACACATTCATCCCAATCTCTGACTGCACAGTGATTATTGACATTCAGGAAGATCAATCCCTAAGTCACTGGAAATTTTCATTGGCCAGAGAAAGATTAATGTACTCTTTGTATTTACTGTGACAGGAAAGACTCTGAATACATTTTTTAAAGATTTTGCAGTAGGAATTGGAAATGAAATGTTTTATCTTAGGATAAAAGAGAAAGGAACAATTAAATAAAAATCTAGACTATTATCCAAGTATTTCTGTAAGCTAGGGCTTCTCTGGATAAGATCTCTATTAAGGAATAGCAATCATTTGATGAAATTTTTCAGTTTTCTGAAATTGGTTCCCAGAGGTGTTTTAAAAAGCCAGCTGTAAATTGAATTCACCTCATGAAAACTTGCAGTAAATATTTTCTGATGTGTTAAAAATCAATAATGCAATTTTTAAGTTGACTTTTTAAGAATATTGTGACTGACATCAGAATAGGTAATATTAAAAAAACAAAGATTTGGTCTGGGGTTGTACAAAAGAAAGAAGGACATAAATAAATCTGGTTGTACAAAAGAAAGAAGAACATAAATAAATCTCATTGTGGATATGATCCTGTTGATGTGATCATTTGGGGGGAAAGAAAAGAAAACCACATTGACTAACCCACATTCTAGCTCTCCCCTAAATGTCTTAGAAATCTTTACTTACTTGTGTGTTCTGTTGATTTCAGCTTGCTCACTTCTGGGGCATTTTAAGAAAAATCCCCTAAATAACTTCATAACAAAGAAGCCCTTTTAAAAATTCACCCCAGAGAAATTTGAGCAAAATTTTCTTCAAACATTTTCTATGATTACAACTAAACTAGACAATTTCTAACTCTAAATGTAAATCTTTTTTATTTTGCTATAGCTGATTTGTGTTATTAAGTATTTCTACATAGAATGTGTGATAGTAGAGACAGGATTTGATACAACTAAACTGTGAGGCGAGCTCCATGCTAAAAATAGAAGTCTCTTTCACTCTAAAGATATAGAAAGGAGAATGTTGTCTGCATGTGAGTAATTAATGAGGCACCTGTTAGGCCTAACCTCATTAAGATTCAACCATCTAACCATTCTAATTCCCAGGATCTCTGAATTGGAAAGCATTAATATAATTTACTCTTACGGTATGATAGGCTAACTATAATATATTTGCAGACCATTGGCATTAATGGACCAGAAAGAATGCTGCAAAAAGTATTTAGATAGACTTTGCTCTTTTCTGGAACATTTCTAATACTAAAGTAGGATTAGATTTGCTTAGGAGGTTTGGAGGTTGACTTAGCCTCCCCTTCGAGGGCAGTTTGTTATGAGACATTATTATAGACACAGTTTTGGTGGTGGAAGTGGCTGTTTGTGCTTAAATTAAGTTGCTTACAGTAATGGTGCAGTCTCAGGATTTTCAGGCCACTAGTTGTCAAGATTTCATGATTCTTCCCTTCAGTTTGACACAAATCCCATTCTTTATCTTATTCTAATGAATGTTCCCACTATATAAAAAGACACTTCTTTAGCTAGACTTTGCATTTCTTAATGTGACTTTCTGTCAAAATCAAATTCATTTAAAGGGGCTTTGTCCATTTTCTCTCTTATACAGGCAAACAACCTTTATGGTGCTGGTACAAAACAATTTAAAATACTCACTCACTAATGCAGACAATTTAATTTTTCAGTGTTTTATGAATTTCCAAATGATGTAACTATTCATCTTATAATAGTGAGAATGGCAGTTTTCCAAAAGATAACCCCATGGAGGTTATCTGGTCAACTATGAGTTAATAGCCCACAAAAATAATCAAGGAATTTGATAATGTGAGGTAGCACAGGTATGGGGACTACACAGGCCTGCTTCAAATCTAAACTTAACTAATTGTGATTGTTTAGCTCTCTAAGACATCTTTTCCACATCTGTCAATTGGGGATAATAATTGTGAGCTCTTAAAATTAAAGGAGACACTATATCAACATGGTTATCAGTTCCTTTGTCTCCTAAGATCTGAGAGAGTCCCATACCTTTTGGTTCTGACAAGAATTAAAAAATGGACCCACAATATGCCATCAATCTATCTTCTAAAACGGTGGCTTGCCTCCTATTTATTTATTCTGGCAAATTACTTCCTAGCAACAGTTGTCAGGGACAGATAGAGATGGCTTGTAATATAAACCAAGAGGAAAGGCAGTTCTTCATCAGTCTCACCTTAAATTAGTTTGTGTCCATCAACAAAGTTCTGAACAGTTGCCTGGGATCATACATCTGCACCTCCAAAAAACAGAAGTCAAATACAAACCTCAATGCTTCCCTCAAAAGAAGGAAGTCTCAAAACTCCGGACTTCTCTAACTTTACATTATCATCTCCTTTACAGGTGCTGCATGAGCCTTTCCGGAAAGACACAACACAGACTCATCTAATCACCCCAGAGGAGGAACACATGGCAGTCCAAAGTAATGATTCTGCCAAAGTCCAGCTTTGGGAACTAATAAGTTTTAATTTTATCAACTGAAAGCTGGGACAACAATGCAGCTGCCTCACTGGAAAGTTCACCCAACCCAGGAGGAGGCTCATGGAAGCTGAATCCCCAGAGCACTCTGAGCACCATGCAGGCATCCAGGCAGGTCAGAGTCTCCTCTTGGCTGCTCAGCTAGTCAGTTGCCTCCCTGCAGTTTGCTGCAGCTATGACCTGAGGGAGGGTCCTTACGAATCTTCTAAGCATCCAGTTTCCCAGCTTGTGAAGTTTGTTTAATTCCTGAATCTCATGAGCTCCTCTGAACCCTTAATTCTAGAAGTAATATTTCAAATCAGAGGAAATTACTAAAAGGTGTTGGAATCGTTTGCTTTTAACATTCCCGGCTTTCCTAGAAGAAGGAATTGCTGTTCCTCTTATCTTTAAGTCTTGGGCTACAGGCCCCTAATTTCTTAGAAGTCTACAGAGATGCAGAAAGCACACATAAAAGAAAGCACACATAAAAGGTTGGCCCATCCTAGATGATCATTCCTCAATTTCCAACTGTCCTAGAGTAAGCCATTATTGTTAGCCCAAGTTCAACCAGTAACGTCAACAAAGTCTGTCTTGCTGTGTGCACTGTAGTCTTCCAACCCCGCCTGCTTCTAAAAGCTTCCTGACCCTGACTGCTGGGCTCAACCGCAGCATGAGTGTGTTGTGTTCTCACCCAAATTTCTGTTATTTCTTAATTCTGATCATTGCCAGAAGGTTCATTCTTAGCCTTGCCTTAACTAATCCATTTCACATTTCCAATCCTATGGTCATTCAAAACTCCACAGTAGAGTGGCTCCTCAGAAAAACACTAGTTAGAATGCTGGCCAGGAGCTGTCTGTCTTTTAAGGAACTCGGGGGACTTTAGACAATTCAAGAAGAGTTTTCAAACACTCATCATTAACCCATGTTGTTAGAAAACTAGCATGGTGGATTGGAGGTTTTGCTTGGTAGTTCACAAGTAGTCCAGCAAGGACAAGGCCTTACTTAGAGGCCCAGCAGTAGAAAAAGGAAAAGTTAAATTACATAAATTACCCAAATTCCAGCCTTGGAGTCTCCCAAGATCTAAAGGACAATCATTGTTGCTCTGGTGGATCAGTCAGTCTCCTAACACCTCCATCCTCATCATCACAGAGAAGCTCCAGGGTAAACAGTAAACAGTACAGCATGAGGAAGGGTGCTGTTCTGTTGTACTTTCTTGAAATCTGCTGGAGCCCACATCGGTTCGGTCATTATAGTGACAGTCAGAGTGAAACAAGTGACCAAAGATTCTTGGGGACATTGTACACGAGTGAACTGGTAAGAGTCCATTTGTTAAAGTTTCCGGTCTCAACCTAAAAGCAGCAATTCAAGGTTGGGGATATAGATCAGTAGCAGAGAACTTGCCTAGCACTCCCAAGACCCTGAATCATTTCCTAGCATCAGAAAAACAAATTAAACAATAAAATTTAAAATGCCAATTTTCTGAGTTATTCTTCCCCTCAGAAAGTGGGATTATTTAGAGTGGGTGGTCTACCATGCCGTTTGCCTTATCTGAATGCCTGGTGGGGCTCTAAAATACTGCATATTGATTTATTTTGCCTTTTTTTTCCTTCTTGAGATAGGCTGGCCTTGAATGCCTGGGCTCAAGCAATCATCCTCCTGAGTAGCTGGGAATATAGGCAAGCATCATTGCCTGCAAGGTAGCATACATCATGCTACCTTGCCTCTTTTTAACAAAAAGATTATAAATAACTTATAACAAAAATCCAAGTCAATATGCTAGACATTAAAAACTGCTAAAGCAAATGGAGAAAATACTAGATACAGTAACTGTGTGTTTACCATAGTTGCAATGACAGAGCTGCAAATCTGGCTTTGAGTCACATGGCTCAGAAAGCGTGAGATTGTAAAACTCTTGCTATCAGAGGGGAGGAAGCATGCTGCAGGACAAGCAAAGTTTTTCCTGGCACTGAAATCTGAAAGAACTTTCTGATGTGAAGCTTTCTAGAGAGGAAATTGAGTGATGTAATGGGCAGTGTCCTCGACAACATTTTTACAACAAATGCAAGAGTCGATTTCATTTTCTAATGAGGTGAGGACATTTATTATTTCAGCAGTTGGCAATGGAGTCCCTTCTAGGAGGTAAACAACTTAGGATAGAAGCCGGATTCTCTACGGATCTGGTGGGCCTGCAAAAACTTAAGATGAACAAGAGAGGGGTTTGGCTGAATGGAGGAAACACAAACTGGAGGTTCAAGGGGTAACTCGGTTATGAGTGGGTGAAGAGTTGGCATGAGACTGGGCATGGCAGGGAGCTAAAGCCAGTGAGGAGGGATCCCTTGTCACCTCCTGCCAACCTTGATCTTCGGGACAGTTTAATCGTGGTTGCTTTGGGTATTTCAATATGCATGTCGAAAGCTAAGGCCTGTCAGTCAAGACAGCAATAAGATGAGATGATGAAGATTCAGAGATGGCTCAGTTGGTAAAGCACTTGTCTTGCAAGCAGAAGGATCAGACTTCCATCCTTAGAATCCACATGAAAATGCCAGGCACAGTGTAAGTGATTAGAATCCCAGCTTTGGGGAGACAGAGATAAGCTGGATCCTGAGAGCTCACTGGACAGCCAGACTAGCATAATTGCTTGCCCCCAGGTCAGAGAGGAACCTGGGAATGAGTTACTGAGGATGATAGCTACAATTGTCTTTCAGCACACACACACACACACACACACACACACACACACACACACACACACACAGAGAGAGAGAGAGAGAGAGAGAGAGAGAGAGAGGATATTCAACACACAAACATGTACACATACATATTAAAAATAAGCATGAAAGGAAAACAGAACATAAGAACCAGAGGACAAAAGAAAGGAAGTCAGGAGATTTCATCTATCTGGTGTAAAGAATTGCAGAGCTACAGACCCTGCTACTGAGAGCTGATCCATACGCTTCAGTGCCACAGGAACAAATGTCTCCTCTGACATCCTTTTTTAAACATCTAAGAACCCTAGTATCACCAGCATGAAAGGTGATTTATCCTCTGAAGATAGACAAGATACTCATAAAAGAGGTAGCCATTTTTCACCCTGTATCCAGTTTCTTCTTCTTTTGAATGATACAGACTCCTTAGCATCAGCCTGGCACATTTGATCCCATCTAGAGACAGGGTATCACTGCCTATTTAGCTGGTGTGGTTTATTGACACGACTGGTGAGATCTGAAGCAAAAGGATATGAACAACTTCTGGACCACATCCTTATAAGGGGCTATTATACTTTGATAATTTTCATACTTCTGAAGTCTAGGATAGAGACACAATGGAAGTAAGCCAGCTTTGGCCAGGAGGTTAAAGTCCACACTCCAGTCTATACAATGACCTAACAATGATACAGAGGGCTCCTATGTTTCTTAGTAAACACAGCTGCCTAGCTGTAACCAATCACCTCACATCAACCCTGTCTACTTCCCAGCTTTGACTTTCACAAAAGAGGAAAACAAGCACCCCATCATGTGTAAGCCATTGTTATGTGGTCTCTAATAAAATAGCCAAGCCTATATATACCACCTACTTAGAGTATAATATACTCATATGTTGGGTTGACTCTACTCTTTTGGTATAGTCCTATAAGTCCTTTAAACTATGTGCTATAAAACCTTCTCCAAACTAAGCTCAAATTATAACTCATATGTAGCTGAAGTTTTCCTGTGTCCCACCTGGCCCATGGTCAGGACAAATCTCTCTCACCCGCCAGTCCTGGAGCCACTTGGACCCAAGTAAACACACAGAGACTTATATTAATTAAAACTGCTGGGCCATTAGCTCAGGCTAACTATTGACTAGCTCTTACACTTAAATTAACCCATAATTCTTATTTATGTTTAGCCATGTGGCTTGGTACCTTTTCTCGGTTCTGCCTTCACATCTTGCTTCCTCTGTGTCTGGCTGGCGACTCCTGATTCAGCCTTGCTATTCCCAGCATTCTCTTCTCTGCTTGTCCCGCCTATACTTCCTGCCTGGCTACTGGCCAATCAGCACTTTATTTATTAACCAATCAGAGCAACACATTCACAGCATACAGAGCAATATCCACAGCATGCATATGTTAAACAATGGTTACATCACTGATTTACTACAAGTACTTCATCAATGAACTGTCTTACTTTAGTTTTCCCAGTAACCGAGTAAAGTATTATGTGTTAGATGGAATGTTGAGCAGAGTGGATTGTGTTGACCAGGACAGAGCAGAGCTCAGTATACCTCAAGTAAGAGTAAGAAGTTTGGGGGTGGGGGGGGTTGTTTTTTGTTTTGTTTTGTTTTGTTTTGTTGTTTTGCAGACACTAAGAACTTCTGAACATGCCAAAACCTGGTCTGATAAATGTAAGAAAAGTAAGATTGGTGCTAGCTCTATTTTTTCTAGGAATACTATGAGCAGAGGGGAAATCTGCTGATGTTTTTTTAAATACTATGACACATTCTTAATCTCTAGTGATTATAACTATCGCTGACTTTTCTACTGTACTAATTCAGTTAAGAACTAAATTAGAAATTATGAGACATAAAACAATTTCTGTGGTTTTACTACATGGAGGATTATTTGTTTCATGTTTTAGGAAGTTCAGGGTAAGCAGTATAAGGCTGCCATGATGACACCACGTGATCAAGAAGATGGCCTTCCACTTCTCTTTGACATGAAGCTTTTCTCCTTGTACTCACTTCTGACGAAAGCTGTTACACCACAGACAGTATCATCACAACCTGTACAGGAGGAAATAATGTCCTCTGAAAACATCTTCCTAAAATTATAGATCCACTAAATCCTGTTAATAATGCATTGGCCATCATAAGAGCAAGAGAGCTGCCCCTGTCCCTCACCAGCTGCAGCACTCAGGAGAACAGGCCCTGCACCTTGCCTGGGCAGCACAGTAGAGCCAACCCTGTTGGTGGAGGTGTGAGTGAACCAACCCTGAAATTGTGAGCGTGGGAAAGCTGTCCCAACTACTCGTCTGTCTTCCAGTGGTGTGAGCAGGGGGGAGATGCCCCCCTTATCCCTCACCATGGAACACCCTACCATGAACACCAACTACAGCACTCAGGAAAGTGGTCCCTGAACCTCATGTGGGCAACACAGTAGAGCTTGCCCTGGTCCTAGGCGTCAAAAAGCAGAGCCTGAGGGCATGAAAGCAGAACTGTTCTCACCCCTTGCTCATCCTCATCCACCCCTGGAAAGGGTGAACCAGCCAAGGCAATGCTGGAGAGCTCACCCTGGTGATGAGGACAGGGGAGAGCTTACAGGCTGACCAACACTGCAACTATCCAGGCCCAGAATCAGGGCTATAGGCTGGCCCACCCCAACATTCACCCCATCTATGATCTGCTGGAGCATGGGAAGGGGCTGATCCTGCAGTCCCAAAGCTGTAGGATCTCCAGGACACAGGGCAACAACAGGATATCCAAGAGGAGTCCCAGTGAAGGCCCAGCATCGATAGTGTAGCAGAACCAAGAGGCCTTGAACCAGGTCAATGACTCTGCAATGAACACTTGAAAGTAAAGATACATGGATAAAAGGGTTTACTGTGTGACTCACTGTGTCATACTACAGCTTCCATGATGAGATTGATTTTTTCCTTTTTTTAGATTTAATTTTATTTTATTTTGGTGGGGAAGTTTGAAAGGGCAGAGGGCAGAGGGCAGATATGAAGGGATGGGAAATGAATAGGATAGAGATGCATGATATGAAAGACACAAAGAATAAATAAAAAATAAAGTTGAAAAAATAATGCATTGGCCAGAACTGTTACCCTGGACAAAGAAATCAAGGGACTTTCAGCATTCTTACATGGGTATTGTGTTGATATGAATAAACTCAGAGATCTCTGGGCAAGGAAGAGAGAATGAAATGAATACTGAGTAAAGAAAATCAGTGTCTGGCATATACTGTCAATAAAAATTCTATTATGCTGGACTGTGAACCCAAAAAGCTTCAAACTACTAAAATACAGGATTCCTGACATTTGATATTTTGTTTTGTTATTATTGTTGTTTGAGACAAGGTCTTATGCAACCCAACCTTGAAATCACTGTGTAGCCAAGGATGACCTTGAATTTTTATTGTCCTGCTTCTACTTCCAAGGGCTGAGATTACAAGTGTGCCCCATAAGGATAGGGACCATGCATTAATCCAATGTATTAGTTCTTCTGGAAAGACAGCAGTGTTCTATCATTTTTTTTTCTTACAAAAGGTAACTGTTACAGTTTATTTTCTCAACTACATTTTTTCCATTGTTGTGTTTTAATATTTGTTGAAGGTGTTGGAGAGGTGGCTTAGTTGATAAAAAATGCTTGCTGCACGTGTACGAGGGCCTGAATTCAGATCCTCAGCAGCCACAAAACAGCCAGGTGCAGTGAAATGTGGCATGCAACCTTGGTACTGGAGGAGTTGGAGACAATGGATCCTTGGAGCTTGCTGGCTGGCCTGTCTAGCCAATTCAGTGAGTTCCAGGCTCAGTGAGAGACCTTGATTCAAACATAAGGTTATGAGCAATAGGGAAATATATGCACCATAGACTTCCGGCTTCCAGATGCACGTGCACCCATATGCACCCACACAAACACACATAAACACATACACTCATATGTATCACATGCACAATAATAACAATAACAAAAATATTAGTTGGAAAGTGTTTAATACTGAAGTAAAGATGGACCCAAATGTTTTACACTGATCCAACCAAGAGGTGAATTTTATGTTCTTTTTTTTTCTTTTGTCTTGATGAGTTTTGTGACTGCTTAACTAATGGAATCTTCTAGAAATTCTAGATGCACTTTCTTGCATCTCAGGACAGAGCTGACACCAAGTATCATTCATTGTTAAGAGCTGCTTTAGAAGCAGAGCCTGTGGCCTTGGCTGAATTGTCCTAGCTGCTTTACGAAGCAGAGTTCTGCCTTATGAGTTGCTCCCTCTGAACAATGATCAAACTTCAGAGTTGTGAGCAAAATAAGTAATTGTTATGGCTGTAAACCGTTAATATCTGAGGTAGTTGGCACACAGTAATAGATAACAAAAACCATTGCTTTCAATAGAAGAAATTAATTATGCCAATGCCGGGTGAAATCAAGATGAGTTTCTCACCATCCAAAACTGTAACAACGACTGGGAATGTAATTTATCTGGTACAGTGTTTGCCTATCATTCCAGAAGCCCTGGATTTGATCCCTAGTACTTCATAAACTGAGCTTAGTAGTGCATGCCTATAATTGCAGCACTCTGAATGAGGGATGCAGGAGGTTCAGGAGTTCAAGGTCATTCTCAGATGTATAGTGAGTATGAGGCCAGTCTGGGTTACCTGAGATACTGTCCTAAAATATAATGAATATAAACATGATCAAGAATGTGTCATATTTCCTTATTTAATATAGTAATGCCAAACCATCAGTATTTATAATACTCCTGGCTTTTTCAGAGATCCATAAGCCCAAATTTTTGAACAAATTTATGGAGAGCATATTCCCCATTAACATATAAGAAAATTATTTCAGAATCAAATAACAACCATACCTGAAAATCAGTTATTACAGTATTAGCATCTTTCTGAGCTCTGAATAATTTGTGTATGCTTAAAGAATACAGAATAGAGATCAACTTCAAAATCTGAATCTAAACACAGTTAACTCTGTTGAATTTTACCATTTAGAATTGATCAACTGTCACTAAACAGTATAAATAACGTAAGAATGAGTTAAAGCAGAGTGTGAAACAAGGGTCAGCTATGATTGTGTCTAATATGCTAGAATTTCATTGTTTTAATTTAAATAGTTATTTTCAGTTTTAATATTTTCAAAATTTGAGGATTTTTCAGAGGGAAAGGTTATTTCAAGCAGAAGTCTATCAGTTCTTTAAAGGGGCAACTAAAGAAAATTATCTGTATCCATTTTAGGGAGATTAATTTCTCTCTCAGATTAAAAGGTTTTAATGTGCCTAGGAAATAAATAAGTTACAGTGGGTTTTCAAAGGACCCCTAGTCCAGGAGCAACTGATTTATGTAAGCTGCATATGTCATATCACTGCCTCTTTCCTGTAGAAACAGGTGTAACTTAATATAGAGGGAACTCTTTATAACCAAGACTCAAAATAACAGTTTTTTTAAACACATTCATAGTGAGACTAGGCAAGGCTGGCGTGATGGCTCCTTGCTGTGAGCTTTAGGAATCTTGTCTTGTTTATCCTTCATCTTTAGGATGTTTTTATCACTCACTTATAAAAGAAGGGATATACACCCTCCTTTTAAGGATATAACATATATGCTCCACAAATCAATTGTGTTCACATCCTATTCATCAAGCTTAGTTACTGTAGGCCATGCCTAGCTACAGAAAGACAAGCAGGGTAGAACTTCATTCAAGATGGCCATGTGCTCAGAAAAAAAAAGGGGGGCATTTTATTGCTATAAAAGAAAAATGGATAGATGGATAGTGTGCCTGCCACAAAATGCACTCAGTCAGGAGCAAGAATTAATCTCCCAACTAATATTTTACTTCTTATGAGATCCATAATTTGAATGTTCTGCCTGGATGAACAGCAGACAAATGCTTTATGTAAACCTCTCCAAGCACAATTTTGTAAAGACTGTGAAAAGAGATGATGCACCTTTAAGTCATCTTTATTCACCAGCCATAAAATACCTCAATAAATTAAAGAAAACAGAAGTCACAGATTCAGACATGGCTAATAGGGCATCTTATCTCTCCTAAGCAACAATTTCTAGACTTCCCTCCATGTCTGCTATTTACACAATTTTAACTCATGCAATATCTTTCAGTAGACAATCTCAAGAAGCTTTTATAAGCATTAATTAACTAAACTTCACAACACACTTGAGGACTGTATATTAATACATCCATTTACATGGCATGAAGCCAGATGAACATTACAATCAAGCAATATGAGCTGACTTGGTTTCCGTCCGCCATGTAAGGACATCAACAAGCAGTACAAAGATTCAATGGCAATCTGATAATCACCTTCCTAGTTACCGCTAAGCTATATTATTCTATGTCCAATATAAGCAAACCATGTCACCAAAGCAAAGAGAAAAAGGAAACCTTTATTTTGAAATGTAACTTCAGCTTAAAAGAAAGTGACACATAATCTGTGTATAAGTCAAAGAATAATAATAAAATTGGAAAGATTTTCATCAAGGAGATTTTTAGCACTAAGCTTGCAATTTGTCTCCAGATTAAATTCAAAACGGCGACTGTTAAATATGAGTTATTCAATTCATGTGTCAGGAAGGGATAGAAGAGATCTGATTTATTTGAATGGAATAATAAACCATGTATGAATATGCATTATATCTTTTCTGAACTTTAGAAATTTGTGTTGAATAAATAATAAAAATTATATGGAATACATGAGTATGCATTCACTGTCTTTAGAATGACATTTCTTGACAATATTTAAAATCCCAAGGTGTGCATACATTTAAAGGATTTTTTTAAATACACAAGAGTTATAGCCATGGGCCCTTATGGGGCATATAGCCCTATTTCAGACACTAAGTGAATGTTTAAATATTGTGCTTATTTCTAGCAATCTGGTCTATGTCTAACAGACTGAAGTCTATGCTTCAGTTTGACACTGAAACGTGGTAGGAGAAGCAAGTTCCAGTCACAGAAATGAACAGTGTCTAGTCCCGGGCATCTTGCAATACCCAGCATGAGTTGATGGAATGGAACTTAGTCTCATCAGAAACCGTTTACAAAACCTCCTTCAGTAGACTTTTTTCATAACCCTCAAAAAAGGGCAATGGCCTGAAGTTCCTTCAGAGGTGCTGGTTTTTCACATAACAAGAACATGATAAATATTGAACATCTCTCCTAGCACATTTATCCAGACTAGGCTAGTTAGTAGAATCAGCGGGTGGTGGTGGTGGGGTACTGTGATTCCTCTTTACCTGATTCATCCTTTCTTACAGACTGACATGTCCAAAACACTAAGAGCCTTCAAAACCAGTTACCCATCAAGGCCATTTTGAAGCTAAAAGCCTTAACTGTGTAGACTGTCGTCTGGCTGCAGTGGGAAGAGGAGTACTTTTTGAAAGGAAAATCTTACTTTTAATGACTTACCCTTAAATTTTTTTTCTGTCATCAAAACCTAAAAACTATGGGAAGTCTCTTCCCAAAGAAGAGAGAAGAACAGAAAAGATGATGATCACAATGACATCTTAGGAGACAGCTTTACCTCCTATAAATGAAACTCTTTCATTCAAGAGTATCCTCTTTCAGGGATGAAACTCTTGATAAGAAGAAGGATCCATATACATGCTTTTCTATATATACAAAACAAGGTTTTCTAAATAAAACTACGGACTTTTGCCTACAGATTTGTTATGGAAAATTTAACAAGTCATTGACAGTATTCTGACGTGTAATAAGAAGGAGACATCTGAGCAAAAGGTAGGTCCTGACATGAAGGAACTCATAACCAGAAAGCAAGATAGAATGCTGTGTTTACAAGCAGGACAAAATAAATAGATGGGGAAACCAGAAAGCCTGTGGGTACCAGCATAGAAAATGCCTTTCTGGCTTCCATGACACGAACTGTGTGGCTCCATTATGTCTTCCCAAACATGATGGGCTAAAAGCTCTGCGACTGTGAGCCAAAATGGCTTCTTCAAATTATTTCTCTTGAGTCACAGACAAAGCTAACCCAGTAATTTCCTGTCCAAATAGCGTGCTAGAGAGATGGCTCAATGAGTAAGAGTACAAAGTCCGAGAAGAAGAAATACAAATGGTTAAGAAATACTTTGAAGAGTATTCACTCTCTTTAGCCATCAGGGAATAGAAATTAAAACTACTTTAAGATTTCATCTTACTCCAGTCATAGTGGCTAAGATTAAGAAAATAAAAGGCAGCAAATGCTGGTAAGGATGTGGGGAATGGAGATCCCTCATGCACTGTTGGTAGGAGCGAAAGCTGGTACAGCCACTATGTAAATAAAACATTGTGGCAGTTCCTCCAAAAACTAGAAATAGATCTACCATATGACCCTGCTATACCACTCCTGGGCATATACCCAAAGGACTATTTTGTGCTACAGAGACACATGCTCATCCATGTTCATTGCTGCTCTATTCTCAATAGACAGGGCATGGAAACGGCTTCGCTGTCCATCAACTGATAAAGGGATAATGAAGATGTGATACTGATTCACAATGGAATTGTATTCCGCCATAAAGAAAACGAAAGTATGAAGTTTTAGGCCAGTGAGCAAAAAGGAAAACATTGTACTATGTGAGGAAACCCAGACCCAGAAAGACAAAAATCACATGTTCTCCCTCAAATGTGGATTTTAGCATCAAACGTTTAGATTTATGTTTGAGTTAGAGTACCTGTAGAATCCAGGAAACTAGAAAGAGCTCATAAGTGGGGAGGAGGAAGAAAAATCTTCGGGGAAAGGAGACAATCAAACACAGGTAGCATGAAGGAGAAAGAGAGAATAATGGGGAGGGTGGTAGTTAGAAGAGAGATTGGAGGGGAGGGTGGAAGAAGGAGCTAGGGAGGACAATTAACGCTAATGATAGTTGGAAAATCCATGTGGAAACCTACTATTCATGATTCATGTGTGAGCATGTGTGTTTATATAGAGAACTAAATTGGAGTTACCCTACATGGGGATGATGTTCCTCCAAGAAGCCATAAGATGCCAAATAAAAATCCCAGTGCCGGGTATAGGATGCCTCTCCTCCAGTTATTGGTTGACTATGTCACAGACAGCCCCAAAATAATACAGCTTCCCTCCTACTGACCAATTCTGTATTACCAGAAGGTGCTGTGCAGGCTGCTGGGGGAGGAAAATCCACAACATTCTTACCCAGCTGGGAACCCCGAGAGTTATAATAAGGACAAGCATAGGATGATATGCCTAGGTGTGAAATCGTGGCATGAATGTTTGGGGGTAACCAAGTCTTTTTTGATTGGATTTAAGGCTCACTTCACTGAAAGAAATATATACATAGTGCTGTAACTTTTGGCGAGAACCCATAGTTAGGGAGCTCACAGGTCCCAGTGATGAACCTACTACTATTACTCTGTTAAATATACACAGTATCAGACTGTTCTCTAAAGTCTGTTCTCAGCTTAGGAGAGCTCTCAGACCTCATCAGAGAGGTTTCTTTGTGCAGTAAACTGTGGTCAGCATAAGAACTCATAACTGGTCATAGAATATTAAATAAGTGTTTGTGGAGTGTTTACTCACAAATGAAACATCTATAGCATACCACACCTTCTCCCTCAAGGCCCAAGGACCATCCTAGAAGAGAGAGTGGAAAGATTGTAAGAGCCAAAGGAAAGGGAAAACTGGAATGAACCAGTGTTCTGGACCACTGTGCTCACGATCCCACAGCAGCTGTGTGTTGTTGCCTTCACAAGACCTGTACGAAATCATTGAGCCAGTCAACAAAGGCAGAAGGACTCACAAGCTCCCATCTCCAGCTGAGGAGCTACTGAAAGTTGATGGCTTCTGAAGGATGGAGAGTTTTCTTAAAGGGTGTGGTCCCTGATAGGTGGACCATGCTCCAGTGGGTTGCCCCACACTCATTAATACATGCTCAGCACAAACTAGACTAGGTGGGTTATTGTTTGAAATTGTTAAAGGGTTAAAGTCCTCTTAACTGAGTCATCTCTCCAGCCCCCAATCATCCCACTTCTTACCTTTTGATTCTCACATTTCTCTCATCCCCCAGTCCTGGCACAAATGTCCTTCTTCGTCATGACCTTTCTGTTCCTTACTCAACCCGAATTCAGATTCTCTAGGTTGCTTCTATCATCGTGGCTAAACAAGTGAATCTTAGTGTCAATTGTCTTGAGTTCAGGGCTGCTCTGAACCCACCATCAAAGCCCCAAAGTTCTATGAGTGAATATCCATTAGAATTACTTTAGTCCAGACCTTTGAAATCTGACTCATGCCCCATGACTGTGTAGAATTATGAATGAACAACCCTCTGCAAGAATTAAGCTGTCCTTTCAACAATGGAGACCTTTCTATATGTTTTAGAATTTTGCCAAAATTAGGCATCCTTCCTAGCTTGGGTTTTTTTTTTCATGTTATTTTATTTTCTGGTGATTGCCATGTGAAAGAAATTGCAGAATCCTAAGTGTCAAACAGGCAGATGTAAGGTCCTCTCAACCTGAGCAGCCAAGAGCCCTAACAGTGGCCAACTTGGTCTCAGAGTAGCCAGAGCTCTTCTTCCCGCACTTCAGTGAAGGGCCATGAGAATGATCAACAAATGCTTCCAAGGGGAGCAATATGTGAATATGAGGGTAACATCAGTCACACCCCTTTTACTTAACACCCATGAAATGTATTTTCTGTAACATACCTCACTTTGACAAGTTTAATGAATTTAACCAATTTCAGTTTCTCACCTCATATGGGGCACTAAGTACAAACTACTTTTTGCCTATCCAACAAACCATATCTAGCATTCATGTTATCTTAACCAAGACAAATTTATCACAAGAATTCTGCACACATTGCATGTCTCTCCCTTTGTGTAATGTGTACATGTCCTTTGGAAAGGCGATACCAATCTCAGTGTGACTTCCTTAAGAATAATAGACACTGTCACAGTTTGTTAATCCCATTTGTCTCCCAGGAGAAGGGGAAGATTATTAATTACCCACTGTAGGTCAGGGGGTCATCAGGCCCATTAAGGTCATTTACCCAAGACTCCCTCAGGACATGAACTAGTTGAAAGCTGGACAGACCTACATACCCTGCACATGCTGGCTTTGTTCTCAGGACATGAGCTCTAACTCTGATTATGTCTACCATAATCACACAACCCAATTTCCAGAATTGTTAGTGAATTTCAAAATTTTGTACATACATAGAAATGAAGGATTTTAAGAATTCTTATGGACAGTGTTATTTCTGGTTCCTTCCTAACCAAGCAAATATAGAGCTGGGTCTGACTGTATTTACAGAAAGGCTATATACATTGGATGTACAACACTCTTAAGAGATATAAGATCTATTTGCCCTTAACCATACTGATAGCTTTTCTCATTGTCTTTGCCTTAGCACTCTCTGATCCATAAAGTAGAAGTTATAGAACACCACACAGATTACTATATCATTGGGTTACGCTGTCACAAAAAACCCCAGCTAATTGTAATACAGTGTGAGATTTGCTAAATTAGGACTATGAAATGCCAATGAAAAATAGATGAAGCCACCTGTCAGCCTGCCCAGGGAGAGGACCAGTCAAAGAAGCCTTCCAGTATTAGGTTTGGACTTTGAAGGCTGAACAGGAATTACCGTGTGAATATAATCAGCAAAATCATTCCCAGAGATGGTAACAGACAAGACAGATACTACTGTAGTATGGCTGGGACACAGCCTCCATTCTTCAGGGAAGAGATCCCATGTTCTCCTTTGAAGACTTTGCAAGGAAGAAAACCAGCAAGAGCAAGTACAACACTCAAGGGCGACCTTCACTTCGCAGTTCTCGTGAGTCTGATGACTTTTCTGTTACCAGCCTTGAATTTAAATTTTGCCCTCTCCCCAGGGCAGGGCCAGTACAAGTTGATATGTTACCTACCCATTGTTGCAATGAATACCTAAGGAAAGTCAACTTAAGAAAAATGTTTATTTTGGTTCCTAGTTTTAGATATTTCAGTCCAAGATCCATTGTCCTCACTGTTCTGGGGATAGCACATTACAAAGGGGATGTATAGCAAAGCAAAGTTGCTCAGCTCACCACAAAGTTCAGAGACTACCTTAGTTAGGGTTTTATTGCTCTGAAGAAACACCATGACCACAACAAGGAAAACATTTAATTGTGGTGGTGGCTTACAGTTCGGAGATTTAGTGTATTATGGTCATGGTGGGAAGCATGGAGGCATGCGGGCAGATGTGGTACTGGAGAAGGAGCCAAGAGTTCTGCATCCCTCTCTGCAGGCAGCATGACACTAGGCCTGGCTTAAGAATCTGAAACCTCAAAGCCCGCCCCCACTGACACACTTATTCCAACAAGGCCACACCTCCTGATGCCACTCCTCATGAACCTATGGGGACCATTTTCATTCAAACCACCACAGATACTAAGAGAAAAAAATTAAGATCCTAGGACCGCCAGGGGGGTGGGAGGGTGGAGGGAGGGGGAGGTGGGGGTGGGACATACACCTTTAATCCCAGCACTCAGGAGGCAGGGCCAGGCGGATCTCTGTGAGTTCGAGGCCAGCCTGGGCTACAGAGCAAGATCCAGGACAGGAACCAAAACTACACAGAGAAACCCTGTCTGTGAGGAGGAGATCCTAAGACCCCACCATCTGTCCCAAGGACATACCCAAGCAACCTACAGCCTCCACTAGGCTCCATTTCTGAAGGTTTCCATCTCCTGCCAACAGCATCAAACCTGGGAACCAAGCCTTTCCCATGGGGGCCTTTGTGGTGCTGAGCCAAGCCATTCTACTAGCAACCTTCCTACTTATCCTTGAATCTGGGCAGTATCTCCTGTTCACTCTGTGTTAACCTGCGCATGAGGGACATCATCAGGACTCTGAAGCTAGCACTCACATTTAATGACTCCAAAAATGTCTTCTGCTACATCAATCTGCTCTGTCGGTTTCCGCTGCCCATCTCTAAAGCATCAAAGGTTTTGTTATGACTTGTTCTCTATGGCCTTGAAAGTTCTGGAGCACTAGATTATATCAAAATGTTCATATAAGCACACACTACAAAATCTTCTTTTTTTTTTCAGCAGCATAAGAACTTAATGTTGAATTTCCTTGACATTTCTCAACTAGCCTGACAATATCTCCCACGTGAACACACAAAGATCATCATTTTTCTGGCAGTCACTGTCAGAGACCTAGGATCTGACTCAAAATCTAAACAGTTTCAAGTTGTAGGAGTTGTAGATGTAAAATGTGGCAGTTATGAACCTAAGTTATAGCTTTAGAAAACATTCAGTCATTAAAGCAAAACACCATGTGTGACACAGAAGATAGAATGTATTACATGGGCCAGGGAAATGGCTCAGTGGATAAAGGAGCTTACTGCCAAACCCTGATGATCTGAGTTCAATCCCTGGAACTCACATGCTAGAAGGCGAGAACCAACTCTCCCAAGTCATCTTCTGACTTTCACACGTGTGCAGTGGCACACACATGCATGAGTGCATGCACCCAAATTCACACTAAATAATTAAATAAATGTAAACAATCAAAGAGAGTCATTAAGGTAATTGAATTTACTACACTATTGTGGGAAAATCGTGGAAGGTTTGGACCTTACAAATGGAGAAGAAACAAAGGAGAGTCACAATGGAGTAAGACCTGGCAGAGGTTCTGAGAGCTTGCCCTCCCTGCTGTATGATGGGACCTCAGAGACGCTAAGAGTGTGGCTCGTCATATTCACCACCTCCGCGAGTTCAAAACAAAGCATCTGACATAGCACAGTGGCACTTCACAGGGCCATGACCACCACGAGGACAGAGCAAAGATAAACTGGAATCTGTTGACATCATACTACATGTCTCTTACCACATACAGGTGACAGGAATCTTCAGAACATATGGAAGTTGCTTCTCTCCCACCTCCCAGAATCATACATCTTCCCTTTTGATCAATTCCAGTCTGGAACTACATGAAAATAGACTGTCTGACAGCCATAGCTCTGAATATAACCAAGTGGATAGTAGCTACACGGGCTGATTTAATGCTGAGACTTCCAATAGTCCATTACGTCACTGTTTCAAACGGAGGAAGTCCCAATGAGTGCATGCTTGTATACCACTTAAAGACAAAAAAAAAGATAAACAATCAACATTTCACCCTCAAATTTTCAAAGTATAATTGACAAATAGAATCATAACCATCTGTGGTTTGTCATATGATGTTTGATATGGGGGAAGGAGCCTCAGTTTCTGTCACCGTTATGTGGTTCTGTGCACTCCACACCCTAAGCTCCTGGCTAACTTTCCTCCCCTCCCGGTGTCCCAGCAATCACTCACTCCCTTAGAGCATGCTTTCATCATTACTCTTTGCATTAAAATTAAATAGTCCTTGTCTCTAGGAAACTGCCTTAATCTCACCATGTTCCAAATATCCCATCAAGATGGAATGTTCCACTAAAAGGCAGCATTCCAGCACCAAAGCCCTGATTATCACTGGAGAACTGGTTCCTGCACCTCCCCTGTCATCCAAAGTCCAGAGGTACTCAAGTCCCTTCAGAATGGCATTTGCATACAACCTAGCTAAGGTGAATACTTTAATTCACCTCAGGTTGCTTGTAATATCTAATATAATGTAAATGTCACATAAACAGTTGGTATACAGAGTATATAATCAGCAAAGGTCCATGTGCCTATCCCCTCTTCGAAGATTTAATTCTCTCATCTACAGTCACGTGGCAAATACTGTTTATTCTCTACAACAAGGACATGCATGGTCTTCCTTACAGTGTCTTCCAGGGCACATGGCCACAAAATTCTCCTAAAAGTGAGGAATGCTTGACAAGTTGTGTCATGTGTACTGATTTACCTGTCTGTCTTCATGCCAGACTGTTAGGTTCTCAATGTTAAGGACCACAACTGATTCATCTTTGTAGCCCCAGGAACCAACTAATTTCCCTGGCACATGGACAGGGCTCAATAAACATTTGGATAAAAACCTACTTGATGTATTTCAAGATTTGATATGTTTAAGTAATTTATTCCATATTTAGAGCTGCTTCAATACAAGCTTTGCTTCCCATAAAAAACAGGTTTATGTTACAAAAATTGATTAATTTGGGGGTAATTCAATAAAAGCAAATGGACAAATATTGAAAGTCAATATAAATCACATGATTTCACTGATCAGATTAAAAGATTATTTCTAAATGTCAATTTCACTGGTGCTATTTACACTTTTGGTCTATCATCAAAACATAGAACAATATGGCTCTCAAGATGGCTCTGTCGATAAGGATGCCTGATGCCAAGCCTAATGACCCAGGTTCAATCCCCAGGACCCACACAGTGGAAGGAGAGAACTCCTACAAGCTGTATTCTGACCTTTACACAAACTGTGCTCCACACTCACAAATAAGTGTTTACAAAAAGTTTTTAGAATGTGTAACAACACAGAAAATGTGTTTTCCTTAACTTTAGATTGACAAATCCATTCGTTGCCAGTAGCAGTGAAAGAGCTGACAGTCCTTGATAACAGCTCTCGCGTGGGGAGCTCAGACCAAAGCAGATGGACCGACACACAGGGAAAGATTTAACAAGATGTCTTTGCTAATTCAGGTTACACACTCCTTGAAAGTTCCTTCAGCATAAGCTTAAAAGTTTGCAGATGATTTTGATCAGAGCTGACAGTTTTGTCTAGAGGTTAGTTTGCAAATTGCCTCTCATGTGTAGTTTGGTCCGGTTCTGCTGGATTTGTTGGAAAGGCAAGGATGTTTACGATAGGCCAGTGAATGGGACGCACTGTATCACTGCCAACTTTCTGCTCCTGACCCTTGCTTGTGTGCTTATTTCTCTAATTCATCACTGGCGACCCAAGGTTAATCCAGCGGTACTGCCATTTCTCTAGTGGGTTTGAGTATACATTAATAGTAATTACGTTTACACTCTAAGGTTGTTATGCAAAAGGCCAAACTCTTGCCAATGTAAAAGTGTTGGAAAGTCTTTGTAATACAACCATGTTTATTGCATTTCAGAACATATCAATCATGTGTATTAGTTTCAGTAATCCTAACCAAACCCGTCAAATATTCTATCATTTTTCAATTCCATAAGACTTACATAATTCTCCTTAAACTGTTCAATTTTGTAGCCATTTTTGAATTGTCTAATTTACTTTTGGACTCATCAAATATACTATCCCTAAGTTGATTATTTAATCATTTATATTGGAAGGAAAAGGTAATTTTATCATATTTGGACTGTGCAGTAGTTAATAAGAACCATACATTGAAGTACTTTATTTCTCATAGAAGTTCTCATTCTACTCAATAGAATTCATACAGGAATTGGTCTATTTGCTCCACATGAGGTGGTTTCTATAAAATTTTGGTTGGAACTTAGTATTTTAAAAATCATTTTCATCAGGCTGTAAGACCATGTTTGTAGCTGAAGAAACTGATCCTTGGGGGTTTAACTGCCCAAATATTCATTGTGTTAGCAATAAAATCTAGAACTGCAGTAATTATGCAAAGACACACAGAGACACATTTTTAAAAGACTAACTATAAATAAATGCTCATCCACAAATGAAATAGATATTTGTGTGGAGGGTGGGTGCACTGTATATAGAGGGCAGAGGTTGATTCCAGATTTCTTCCTCAATTGTTTTGCACCTTATTTTTTGAGGTCAAGGGTCCCACTGAATTTCAAGCTCACTTACTCAGTTAGGTTGAGTATCTACCTCTCTTTAACTTCCCAGTGGTAAGAATGTAAGTGTATGCTACCACACCCAGTCTTTCACATGGGTCTAACCTCAGGCCCTCACAGTTGCACAGGAAGTACTTCACTGTCTCTCCAGACCCCATATTTATTTTTACAGATACATTATTTTCTTAAACTAAACCAACTCACAGAGATCCGAGCTCACAGAGATCTGCCTGGCTCTGACTCCCAAGTGCTGGGATTAAAGGCGTGCACCACCGCCACCCAGCTAAGTACTGAGGTTTTAAATGATTGTTTCTTTCTTAAAATGTCTGAGAATTTTGTACATACAATGAATTTTAATATCCACCCTACTCCCAATCTTCCCATATCGCTGCCCCAATTTCATGTTCTTTTCATTTAAAAATGATAATAATAACACCCCACGAAGGTAGCACTGCCTGTATATGCATGGTGGAAGGACACTGTCTGGAGCACTGGCAACCAGGAGCTACATTACTGAAGAAAACTGACTCCCCCTCACTCCAGCGGCCATCAACTCCCGACAGCTTCTTTGCTAGGGATGGGACTTCATGAGTCCTCCCAAACTGGTGCTGCAATGTTGACTGGCTTGATCTTGTGTGGGTCTTGTGGGAGCCACCGAGCAACCTCAGCTGCTGTGAGTTCACGGGTACAACAGCTGTATCATGTCCAGAACACACTGTTTCACAGCAGACCTCCCTACCCTCTAGCTCTTACAACCTTTCTGCACCCGTCTTCCACGATGTTCCCTCAGTTTTGGGGCAAAGAAGGTGTGGAATGTGGGATTTGTGACTGGGTGCTCCCTAGGCACTTATTCTCTGTACCTTGACCTCTGTTTGACCACTGAGAGAGAGAGAGAGAGAGAGAGAGAGAGAGAGAGAGAGAGCTAGCGGCAGACTCTCCATGGGAGGCCTTGCCTTCTTGTGGGAGAGAATAGGGGTGTGGGGGGGGGGGGGGGGGGGGGGGGGGGAGGGGGGAAGAGGGGGATCTGTGATTGGTATGTAAAATGAATAAAAAAAATTCTTAATTAAAAATAAAACATGCAAAAAAAGAGAGAGCTTCTATGATAAGGTCTAAGAGCTGTACTACTCCTTGGGAATAAAGATTAATTAGTATTTAGAAAGCAATTTGATAATTATGTCTATTTAGCAAAATAGTAGGAGGAGGTTCTCCCTTAGAAGCTATAAACTCCCAGGCATAGGTTCTAGGTCAAACTTCTAGCGCCAGGCATGAGGGTTGAGTTTTAAATCAACTGATGGCCAATATGGGCTAATTACGAAATGACCTTTCTATGGTGCTGAATTGGATAAAAATGAAAACAGTCTTTCCTAAAAACACTTTCATTAATTTACCACAAAGTAAAAGAAAAGTAAGTGACTGTGGTTAGAGGTGGGAGGTATTGACAGGAGAAAGGATTATGGGAGCCTCTTTCCAGGGCTTTTTCCAAGTCTTGACATTCATGTCTGGTCTTGTAGAGGACAGACTCTCCAGAGACTCCCTCAGTAAGGACTCCTACTCTGCCCTTTGCTGCTTCCTTTCCTCTCCCACATCCCCTGTGTCCCTGCTGTGATTTAGTTGTAGCTTGTCACTCGGAGATCCATAAACTAGAAACGTGGTCTCAGGGTTGTTGTGCTACCCTGTGGAGCCTTTGGGAAGCATGGCGTCACTGGGGTGCGTAGTTACCAGAGCACTAGTTCCAGAGGGGATTGATGCTGGCCTTCCTGAGCGACTTAGTTCTCTTGAGAGTGGATTGCTATAAGCTGGGCCATACTGTATATTTAATGCAACTTTTGCATGATGTCTGATCCCTGTGAATTTCTCTCTCATGTTCTGATACACAGACTAAGGGGCTTTTTCAAGGAATCCAAAGTTTTGCTACAATAATTTACATTGTAAAAACAAAAGTTCAATAACTTTCTGTAAGCCTACATGTGTCTGTGAGCCCTGTTCATAACTTGTAGCAATAAGTCTTTGTTGGACTTATTAGAAGTAAGAAGTCAAGAGACCATCTAGTCTTGACGTTTCAGCTTCCTGAACTTTGATTAAAAAGCAAGCTCTCTGGGAAGCCTCAGGTGTTTTGACACAGCAACAGAAAATGTACTAATACAGCCCCCCCACCCCCCGAAGGAGAACTCAGAAGTTGTAGAAGCAAAGGCGTGGGAGAAAACAGTCCTTTTCTTTTTCACATCCAAGTCATCTCTGCCCCTGTCCTGACTGCCCAGGACCTTTGCTCCAGCCTGTGAAGTGCTATTCAGATGGACAGCACAGAGGAACCAGCAGCACCTTTGTTTGGAACTGTAACCTCAGCCCGGTAGGATCGGGTAAGTGGAAGAGGATTGGTCTTGTCCTGGGTTGCAGCTGACTTTGTGGCCAGAGAAGAAAGGAAATTAAGAAGAAACAGTAGGCTCTGCTGCTCGGAGTAAAATGGCTGCATTATTCACCAGCATCCTCACAGTTTCTATTCATTACAGTGGGAAGCATAGTCATGAAAACAGCAGCCTTAGGCCGATTGTGTAACCTTGGATAGGCTACAGGAGCTCTCTGAGGCTTGATTTCCTCAGTGTAAGGCAAGGATGATGCATGGTCTGGAGTTTATCATGAGGACACAAGAAAAAATCCAAGTATGCAACAGATACATTGAGGACTATTAGGAAATGAAACCTCTGCTCGACAGAGGCAGAATCTTTACGTTAAAATGAGTAAACCAAACCACTAACAAAACGTGAGCATCCTGTTGGAAATTCTCACCTTGAATTTTTCTACCTACAGCTTACTCAGTCTTCTGGTTAAAACTGTGACACTTGCAGCTTGTCGCCAAGCAGTCTTTTCATCCTCAGTATTGAACAGACTCGGTCATATCCTTAGATGACTTAACGGGATATTTTTAGAGATGCAGACATCAGTAAATGACCAATGCAAAGCCACTCTAAAGCATTTCGTATCAAAAGGGCTCAGTTCCCACTGCCATCCACAACTGAAGGCATAGCCATCTGTCCCTCTGCTTACCTGGCATTGCCTGTTCTTTAAAGTCAAGTTTCCCAAAATATGTTATCTAGTGAAGTAATTTTATAGGAAATTGCCTCTGAGGATATTAAGAGCAAAGGAAGCAATCTGCAGCGAACTAAGTTTGGAATATGGTGGAGGAAGTGAGGCTAAGAGGGATTTTCTCTTTCTTTTGCTCTCTCTTCTCACACGTGAATTTTCAGAACTTTTACTATTCTAATGTGCAAAATATGTGTCCCAAAAGATAATAGGAACTCTACATTCCTGAATTTTATTTACTCTCAGAAATAACACAAGAAGCCATGGTCCTATTGGTTTGGGTATAAACGTTTTTTTTAAAACACAGCAATAGAAGCGACAGGGCAGAGAAGGTGTGGAACATAAGGAGAAGGGATAAACGAATAAACACATGGAGGCCAGAGTCACGGTTACCACTGCTGACACCAGAGCATGATGTCCAGAGCCAAAGCCTACATGCAATACAGGAGATGATAACAGGTTCGTGACAGGCTGAAGAGCCCACGGTTTTCCTACAGTGATTTACACTGTAAAAAAAAAAAAAAAAAAAAACTACAATAACTTTCTTTAAGCCTACGTGTGTCTGTGAACTCTGCTCATAACTTGCAAGAAATAAGTCCTTGTTCTAAGGAAATTACTCCCATTTTTATTTCAAAAAGCATACCATGTAACAATGAGCTTGAGGGTATCTTTAAAGATCTAAATTCTGATACATGAAAAAAAAA